>JAUIMW010001550.1:0-12299 GCA_033557785.1 Enochrus cinctus
TAGGTATGTACTTGGAACTAATATAGTGCTGGAGTTGCTGGTAGCCTCTATGCATTACTAGGCTGGAGTGCAAAGGGTTAAAGTCACATGAAAAACCCTAAATAAATGGGATACAGTTCAACATAAGGCAAAGCCAAGAACTTGAACTAAAGCAAATCTTCAGTCCTCTACTCCATTAATCTCTTTTTTAAAAGCTTTTTTCGTAATCAATCATAGTCAAACATTAAAATTCGTGGCGGGAAATTAAAAATCAGTCCTGCAGTTGACCGGCAGATTACAAGTCTTGCAAAAAAGGAGCATCTACTCAAATAAAAAGTGAATTAAACCTTTCTATTAGCTCTTCACCAGTAAGAAGAAGGTTAATAAAGGCAAATTTGAAAGCAAAACATCCTAGGAAGGTTCTTCTATAGACTGCTAAACATTTTACAAAAAAATAATGAATAATGTAGTAGGGATGTTTTTTCGGTACGGCACAGTTTCTATTTATCGGATTAAGGAAAAGATGACTGCAGATGTGTACGTGCATATTTTAGAGAATGTGGTGTTACTTTTTGGAGAGGAAGAAATGCTTTTAAAATAGGTCTTCCAGGAAGACAACAACCCAAAGCACATTTCATTGAAAGTTAAAAAAAATGGTTTGATGACAACAAATTTATGGGTGGATGTGAAAAAAGAAGTGTCTTTAGCAATTCCAAAAAATAAGGGACATTTGGGGGAAACCATCGAAAGGGCTTGAAAAGCCATTAGTGTTCAGCGTTACCAAATTTGGTAAATTCTATTACACGCAGATGTGAAGAAACTTTATGAAGAAAAGGTTATTCCACTAAATATTAATTAATTAGTTATTAATTTGTTATAAAATATTGATTTTTTTAAACGACTTATTTCAATGCACAATGTAAATTTTCTGTTTTTCTAAACAAATGTTTAATTTTCTTAAAAAGTTTCCTAAATTTATCAAAAAGGTTTTTTTACACAAATAAATAACATACCCGCTAAAAATTTTAATGTAAGTTATTAAATATGTCTATTTTTGAAAAAAATATATGAAATATATCGATAGTTTTTAAAAACGAAATTGATGGAGTACAGGATCGAGGATTCACTTTAGCAAATTGCTAAAGCTAAAATATTTTAAGAAGAATGAATAATTAATAAAACGATATAATTGACTTCAAATAAATTATAAAAAAGTCAAAAATCAATTGAAAAATTAAAGTAAATCTCAATCTTTCTGTCAGCATTATGATCTTCATTTTTCAATTGATTTTTAACTTTTTTAATAATGTTTTTGATAAGAGTGAATAAAGTTTGAGTGAATGCTACATCAACTTTGTTAAGGATAACTAAATTATCTTTAAAGAGTTTAATTTCAATATCCAGTTGAACATAATTTATTCTTCTTAAAAAATGGCTGTCAATGCTCAAAGCTTCACTGCTCGCCGTGATTCGCTAAAGCGAATCCTTAGTTTAAACTCTTGACTTTGCCTTAAAAATTATACATGTATTCATTGAGTCAATATGATGGAACAACTTACTGTCTACTCAAAGTGCTCAATGGATTGATAGAACTCAATTCAACCTTTTTGATAGTAAAAAATATTAATAATGCTACTAATGAAATGTATTAGAGAAGAGATGTGAATAGCGAAGCTAATAGATTACACAGAGGATTCGCTTTAGCGAATCGCGGCGAGCAGCGAAGCTGCGAGTGTCAAGGGCCATATTTTAAGAAGAACGAATAACATTTGAGTGAATGTTAGATCAATTTCTTAGTTATCCTTAAAGAATTTAATTTCAACATCCACTTGAACATAATTTATTCTTCTCAAAAAATAACTGTCGATGCTCACAGCTTCACTGCTTGGTGTGATTTGCGTCCGTTTTCAACTACATTTGATTTTTTTTTTTTGTAGAAAAGTTAACCTTTGGTTTAAGCTGTTGACTGTATCAATACTACATTTCCATAGTTGTTTTTTTTTTAGAATCTGTAAACATCATTTAGCATTTGTATTCTATTTTTATTTACTGCTCTGATATATCTGAAGAAAATATATCTTAGAAAAGTCAGCATACAAATCATAAATTATATATAACAGCAGACTCATAAAGGAAGACGATTAGAAAATTTAATTCTTTGCATTCTGTTGATTTTTGAGTTGAAGCAATATCTACTACATATATATTTAGAAAAAGGACAAATTTTTATTGTAATATATTGCAACCGAGGATTCACTTTAGTGAATCACAGTGAGCAGTAAAGCTGTGAGCATCAAGGACCATATTTTAAGAAGAATGAATAAGCAATAAAAGGATATAATTGACTTCAAATAAATTATAAAAAAAGTCAAAAATCAATTGAAAAATGAAAATAAATCTCAAGCTTTCTATCAGCATTGTGATCTTCATTTTTCAATTTATTTTTTTAATAATATTTTTGATGAGAATGAATTCAACGTAAAGCGAAGCCAAGAGCTTAAACAAAGGATTCGCTTTGGGGAATCACGGGTAATAAACTCAGTTACGTATAATGCTGGTAATTTATTTATATAAATATATAACTGATAAAGTGAAGTACAGACAGAAAGTCTATAGTTTGACAAAGTAACGGTTCCACTCTTCATGGACTTCAAGCAAGCATATGACTAAATCAAAAGGCGTTGGAAGAACTGGGGTTAGAGAGAAAGCTATCAAGGATTATAAAGATGACCCTACGGAATACAAGAAGTGTGATCAGAGTCAGGGACGCAATATCAGAAGAAATTGACATTGAGGAAGGAGCAAGACAAGGAGACCCATTGTCGGCCACGCTCTTCAATTTGGCAATAGAAAAGGCCATACGAGAAGCAAATATTAACAGAACAGGAACATTATATTGCAAAAGGCACTGATAGTGTCTTGCATTTGCAGATGATCTTGTAATATTGGTGAGGAGAAGAGAGGAATTAGCAAGGGTGGGATTGTTGATAAATAAGAGGAAAACAAAATTGATGGACTGGTCTGATGAGATTTTTGTGAGGGGAAGATTCTTTGAGGTGTGGTAGGAGGGTGTGCAGTATGCGTTTGAGGAGGTGGATAGGTTCACCTATCTGGGGACAGTGTTTATAAGGACTTCGGGTGTTAAGGTGGAGATTCAGGCTAGGAAACATGTGTAGCAGCACTCAACAATATACTGACAAGCAAAAGTATTTCAAGAGCAAAGATAAGTTTATACACGACGGTAATAAGACCAATAGTTACATATGCTTGTGAGATATGGACGTGTTGGAGGTGTTCAAGAGGAAGGTCCTAAGAAAGATATATAGAGGGAAAATGGTGGGAGACTTATGGATGCGGAGAACGAACAGGGAGTTAAGAGAGCTATATGAACAAACAGACATAGTAGGGATAATCAGGACAATGCAAGAGTGCCTAAAGATGTTCTGTGGAGTACAATTGGTGGAAGAAGGAGGTACCAAAATTAGAATGGGTTTTTATTTGCTAAAAAAGTTAGCAGGTTCATTCCAAAACTACTTGGAAATCCCTATGCACACTAATACCTTGAGACACCCTATTTAATTTATACCATGCAATTTCCATTTATATACTGAAGATTTTCAGATATATTTGGAGTATTATAAATAAAAATAAAATACAAATTCTAAGCAATGCTTAATGTTCCTAAAAAAAAAGACTAATGAAATGTAGTTGACAACAAGCACAAATAGGGAAGTCAACAGATTAATCCGAGGATTCAGTTTAGCAAAACACGATGAGCGAATTTTTAAGAAGGGCAAATTATGTTCAAGTGAATGTTGACGTCAAATTCTTTAAGGATAGCCTAATTATCCTAAACAAAATTGATCTAACATTCACTCAAACCCTATTCATTCTTCTTAAAATATAGCCCTTCACACTTGCAGCTTCGCTGCTTGCCACTATTTGCTAAAGCGAATCCTCAGTTTAATGTGTTTGCTTTGCTATATATGTCCGTTGTCAACTACAATTAATTAGTCTTCTTTTTTAACTGTAAGCATTATTTAGAATTTGTATTTTATTTTATTTATAATGCTCCCTATATATCCGAGACTCATCAGCATACAAAAAGAAATTGCATGGAATTAAAGATTTACAGTCGAATTTTTGCCAGTTGGTGTTCACGTCTTTGATTTCTGGGTCAATTTGCGACAAAAATTTATGATTCTATCTTTGTGTATTCTATTATAAACATAATGTTTAGACAAAGAAAGATTCACACATTTTCATCGGAAATTGATCCAAAACTCAATGACGTGAACACCAACTGACAAAAATTTGACTGTATCTGACAAACTGGTATTTATATTTTATATACTGCTTAATTGGGTCGTCGCTTAATTGCAGCAGACGCCTTTGGGCCAAATATGAAAGAACAGAAACCAAACCAAGAATAAATAATGTTTGAGTAATGTTAGATCAAGTTTGTTAAAAATAACTAAGTTATTCTTAATAAATATAAACATAGATCAATAAATCATAAATCAATTAATATCAGACTACTGTTGCTGTAAAACGAAAAGAAGCCTATCTTATATTTAAGTTTTGCAGTTTGCAACTTCGTTCCATGTCGCCTCACAATTTGATATATGAATCGTTTATTAAATTTTACACTTTTAACATTTAACATACAAGAATCTTATAGGAACAACTGAACATACACACCAGCATTTCACGCATCTGTGTCTTCGAAATATGAGACTTCATGAGCTACCTGATAATTTAACGAATAAGAACTTACTAAAGATAATTTTGGTGAAAATCAAAAGGTCTAGTCTAGTCTAGATGCAATAATTTAGTTATTTATGGTCTTGACAATAGTGAGGATTCTTTGAAGAGTCAACTGATATCATTTTGTAAAGACAGCTTTAATTTAAATCTGGATAAGAATGAGATAAATAATATACATAGGATTGGTAAAAGGGAACCAAAGCCTCTTATTGGATTGGTCTTCAATTTAAAGAAGCAGGAAGAGGAAAAGTCACTGTTTTGAGAGATGGTCTGAAGTAAGCAAGATGGGATGGAAAGAATGCATATATAAGGAGAGATAATCTGTTTATTGATGGTGTGAAATACTCAGGATCTGACTTGGTTAACAGTCTTTGGAAGATTATTGCCTGACTCAATGAATACATCTATAGTTTTTAAAAGAGACTTTGATGGAACACAGTTCAACATAAAGTGAAACTAACAGCTCAAACCAAGGATTCGCTTTAGGGAATCTTTGAGTGTCGACAATCATTTTTTAAATATCAATAAATTATGTTCAAGTAAATGTTGAAATTACAATCTTTAAGAACAACTTAGTTATCCTTAACAATTTTGATCTAACATTCACTCAAACCTTATTTATTCTTTTTAAAATATAGCCCTTGACGCTCCCAGTTTTACTGCTAACGCGAATTCTCCATTTAAGTTATTGGCTTTGCCTTATGTATGTCTTTTTCATGTAACTTTAAAAAGTTAATTTTGTAAGTGTGGATATCTACAATATTTGTTTCAAGCTTTATTTCATGATCAAAAGTCAAACATTACTATAAAAAATTGTCTTTTTTCCTAATATATACTTAGTAGATACCACTTAAATTCAACATAAAAATTAACAAACAAAAAGAGTTATTCCATATTCCATTCACATTTGTATGCTGAAGATTCTCAGATTAACAGCTTAAAACAAAAGTTGACTTTTCTATAAAAAAAAATTAAATTTACTTGAATACAGGCACAAATAGCAAAGCCATGAGATTAAACCGAGGATTCGCTTTAGCAAATCACGGTGAGTAGCAAAAGCTGTGAGCGCCGACAGCCATTTTTTAAGAAAAATAAATTATGTTCAAGTGGATGTTCAAATAAAACTCTCTAAGGCTAACTTAGTTATCCTTAACAAAGCTGATCTAACATTCACTCAAACCTTATTCATTCTTCTTAAAATATAGCCCTCGATGCTCGCAGCTTCGCTGCTCGCCGCGATTCGCTAAAGTGAATCCTCTGTTTAATCTATTGGCTTCGCTATTTGTGCCTGTTTTCAACTACAATTTTTTTTTAATAGAAAATAGCTTTTGAGTGTTTGTGTCCAATATATTGAACTACATTTCCTTAGTCTTTTTATTTTAGAAACTGTAAGTATCATTTAGAATTTGTATATAATTTTAAATTACAATGATCCCAGTATATTTAAAGAAAATATATCTGAGAATCATCAGCATACAAATGGAAATTGCATGGAATTAAAGATTTATATAACCAACTGCTATTAATTATATATCAGCGAACTAAAAATGGAAGATGTTCAGAAATTTTCACTCTTTGTGTTCTGTTAATTTTTATGATGAGTTTAAACAGTATCTACTGTGCATATACTAGGAAAAAAGAAAAGTTTTTATTGTAATGTTTGACTGTAATTGATTACAAAATAAAGCATCAAATAAATGTCTGTAATAGTGAACTGGGGTTGTCAGTATCTTTATTTATTTATTTACTAATTAAAACTCTCACTAGTAGATGAGTGCTCCTCCACAGCTGGTAAAGATCAAAAGGAGAAAATCTTAAAAAGTTTAGGAGCACATAGCTAGTGGGAGAAGTACGTCATGCGCATATAGACCTATGCATTGAGATCTGCATTGACAGGCAGTGATGGCATTAATTCAAAAATGTTTATGATTCCAATACTAAAAGTCCTCAGTATACTCCGGTGCCTTTTTAAGATAATTGAGAAAATTGTGAAGTTGAAAAAATTCTTTGAGTATTGCATTTTAATTCAAAAAAAGATAAAATCATAGATTTTCGTTGGAAATTGACCAGGGAATCAATGACATGAACATCAACTGGCAAAATTAGACTGTATATACATAATTGATGCTGTTTAAAGCCATGATAAAAATCAACAGAACACAAAGAGTGAAAATTTATGAACATCTTCTTTTTTGAGTTATATAAATTTTTTTCATTTGTATGCTGACAATTCTCAGATTTATTTTCTTCAGATATATCAGAGCACTGTAAATAAAAATAAAAAATAAAAAAATGTAGTTCAATATGGTGGAGACAAACAACTCATCGACTTAAACCAATTCTTCTTTTTTTCTACAAAAAAATTTATGAAATGTAATTGACAACAGTCATGAATGGCGAAGTCAACAGATTTAACCAAGGATTCGCTTTAGCAAATCACAGCGAGCAAGAAAACTGTGTGAGCAGTCATTTTTTAAAAAGAATAAATTATGTTCAAGTGGATGTTGAAATTAAATTCTCTAAGGATAACTTAATTATCCTTAACAAAGTTGATTTAACATTCACTCAAACCTTATTCATTCTTCTTAAAATATAGCCCTTGACACTCGCAGCTTCGCTGCTCTTTTTAATCTATTGGCTTCGCTATTTGTGTCTGTTGTCAACTACATTTCATTAATCTTTTTATAGAAACTATAAGTATTGCCTTTGCTGTTTCAAATTTGTACTTTTTTATTTTGGAAATCAATAACACTAATTTGGATTTTCGATGGTTCTCCAAAAAGTTTAGAGTATTTTTTAAAGTTTAGCCTTATGGTGATGAAAATGCGTGCAATATTCAACAAAATAAAAATGAATTTTTTCTTCTCTCAGTCACATTCAACCAATTGACCATCCTTAAAGTAAAGGAAACCTTATCATATCAATCACAGAGAATTGTTTAGATGAGTTTCGGCAGTTGTACAAATGTTGAATTTAACGAAGACAAATAAATATCGAAGAATTTATAAATCAGATACTAAAAAATAAAAATATAAATTGTGAAATTATGCCCGTGAAGAGCATTAGAAAATAAAAATATAAAACCTATTTATAACAAACAACTGTCTCTGTAAAATGAAAAGAAGTCTGAGATGTAAGCACAAAATGAAAGCAATGATCGAGGGATGGAGAAAATTGCCGAAGAGAATGTCTTGTAGTCTGAAATATCAGCCATTGACTCGATGAAAATATCTATATTTTTTTAAAAAACACGTTGATGGAATACAGTTCAAGATAAGGCAAAGTCAACAACCTAAACCAAGGATTCCCTTCAGCGAATATCTACAGGCAGCGAAGCTGCGAACATCGACAGACATTTTGAAATTATATTCTTTAAGGATAACTTAGTTATCTCTTCATTGATAGTATACAGTCAAATTTGTGTACAATATAAATGGATTTTATGACAATGAAAATACAATGCAATATTCAACGAAACGAAAAATAATTCTTTCTGCTCTCAATCACTTTCAACCAATTCATCAACCTTAGAGTAAAGGAAACCTGACCACATCTATCACATAGAAGTATTTGGGGAACATCCGGCAGTTGTAAACATTTAGCAGAAATATAAATTGTGAAGTTATCCCCATGAAGAGAATTGGAAAATGAAAATATAAAACCAATTAATATCAAACGACTGTCCTCCAGGAAAATTGAGGTGTGTTAATCCAAGTGCTGTCGGCGATACTCATCAGCTAGATAAACAGGAGCTACGGAAGGCTGTCTTGTCTATAATATCAGGAACCGGTATAACCATCTGCCTGGTTACTCTAGGGTGCTATACAGAGTTGGTGGAGTGCAACGTCATGACCCAAGAGCTCAAAGAAAACTCTCCCACGAAAAAACTTTGTAACAGTAAAGATATATCTCAGCATAGTGAAAAGTATGGAGAGCTACGGGGTGTTCTCATTGTATTGGGGGATGCCTTTATTTGGGTAACTAATAAAGAACGTTCTTTTCTTAGAACTCCCAAAGGTGAAGAAAAATTTGGTATAACTTTGATTCTTTTAAATTTTCTAAATCTAAACCAAATGGGAAAAAACAATTTATCTGCTATGGTTTAATAAAATAAAAATTAATGAGAATGCAGCGAAAGACCGGTCAGAAATCACTGCGGCAAATTGACTGAATATACTCGATACGACTGCAAGTAATAATTATATTTTAAAGATGCATAAACACCAAATAAACTAAGTAGTGCATTGGTCAGAAAATCAACTTTTAAAATGAATATCGTGAAAAGCATGGAATTGTAACGTTATCAATTTTTTAACTTTGAAAAGCTTTGTAACAAAGAAAAACACATGCAATCTCAAGAGTTTTAGTATAAAGAAAATCTAAAATTGTCACTAAGCAAACAATTCTTCAGTTCAAAAATACTGCAACTCAAAAAAGTGAAAAAGAAAAGCATTTTTCTTATATGAACTTTTGTATAAATTAACACACTTATGCCTTACAAATAAAAAATTAAAAATGCTTTTCTTTTTGATCTAAAGAAACTCCTCAAAAATACTTCTAAAGTTTAAATTCAAGACACAATTCTAGACTAAATTCAAAGATTAATCAAAGTATAATAAAAAGTTATCGTTCCAAACAAAAAAAAACGGCAAACTACAAAACAAATCTACGCAAACAAACCAACTACAAAATACGTAATATAAATTCTTATATTATAAAATTACCTAGTGCCATGCCCGCCGTTCCTCATATTATTCCTAGGGTTAAGAAGAAACGAGAAAAAATTAGTAAACAGAAATAAATAGAGCGAGAACCTTTCTGGCACGCAAAAAGGCAATCGGAACAAAAAAGCCACCTCCCAATCTTAAATTCCCTCTCAAATTTTCATTTCTAAGTTTAGTAAGTTGAATAAATATGTAAAAAAAAGTGGTATGACTTACCTTACGTGATGACGAGGCGTAAACGGCTTAGCAGTCGGATTGAGAACGAATTCCTTAGCGTTAGGGTTCAGCGTGGACTTCTTAAGAGCGTTGGAGACGTTGTCCACGTCTTTGGGAGGCGAAGCACTCTGCGTGGGCTGCGGAGGCGTCGCATTCGGAAGAGGATGTTGTTTGGGAGCAGGCGGGGGCATCTGCTCCGGCGGCTGATTGTTCACTTGTTCCGGCGGGTTCGCCAGCTTGAAGTCTTGCGCAAAGTTGCGCAGGTCCTTAACGGTTTCGTCCCGATGCCGAGGAATGCAATTGACTTCTTGTTGCTTCTGCTGGGCAACTTGAGGAGGTTCGGAAAATTGCGCGGGAGGTTGCATGTTGGAGGTGGGGTAGACGTTACGCGGAGGGCGTTGCGGCATGGGTTTGGTTTCCCCGTTCATTTGAGCTTTGGGGCCGTTGTGCTGAACGTTTTGGGGCATGGGTTGTTGGCGGGGCGGTTGTTGTTGGGGAGGAGCATTGGCGTAAGGAGGAGTGTGTTGTCTGCCGTGGTTCGGCATGGGGTGTTGGGTTTGCATGGGAGGTGGAGCGTTCATTTGAGCGGGGTGCATGCCTGGGTGTTGCTGGGGGTGCTGAGGGGCATTGGGGACGTGGGCGTTGTGGATGTGCTGCGGGTTCGGGACATGTTGGATGTTGATGGGTTCGCGGGGAGGTTGCTCACGCGGGGATTCCCGCACATGAGGAGATGAGTTGGCGGAATGAGGTGAAGGATGAGTCGGGTATTGCATCGGGGGCGGGTTTCCTTTGGGCGAAGTTGTTTGCTGGTTGCCGCTTTGAGAAGGAGGAGGCGTGCTTCTCATGATTTTGTTGCCGGGTTGGATTTTTCGCTTAGCTGGAGGGACGTACTTGCCCGGGTTTTCTCCTTTCTGAAAAGCAAAAAACACGTAAATAAGATATTTCTTACATTTCAAATCCTGCTAATGACTATACATTTATCATCATTTCTCAACAGTTCCAATTTTAAAAGAATTAACACTCCACCAACATTCTTAATGGAAAATAATCTAGATACTTCTCCAGATGTGATATTGGTCAGTGAATTCCCAATGGTAAGTGAGGCTTAGGTGTTTCCAGATCTCTGTTCGGATCACTTATCTATAATCCTCAAGTTAAATATTCATGTGATCAACTCAACTCCATTAAGTCTACAAAGATATTTCCTTCACAAATGCAACATAGACAAAATTAATATGCAAATTGAAAATTTCGTGCATAAATCAACAGGAATATAAACGACTATAATGAAATCCTTCAATTCCACGATAAACTTAAAAGTGCAGTGATTTTCCATACTCCAACTGTCTCTCATAGGTATTACCCTTACGGGCTTCCACTAATTATAATATCACTAATTAAAATTAAACCATCCAATGAAACATACTCCTATCGGCCAATCTCCTTGGCTTCTTGCATTATGAAGACACTTGAAAAGCTTATTAAGAGGAGACTAGAGTGGTTTTTAGAGACACAGAACTTATTACCTAATTCACAAAATGGTTTTCACCGAGGACGTTCTACTATAGACATATTACCAATCTAGCAACTGATATCTCTATTGCTTTTTCAAATAATTCTGTTACTGCATTGTTTCTCGATATAAAGGGAGCCTATGATGGAATTGAATAGGACTACCACAGAGTTGTATACTTTCACCCTTGTTATACATCTTGTATGTATCAATTCTTCCCAACAATGTTAGAATTCTCCAATATGCGGATGATATTTGCATTTATGCAGAAACTGAGAATATTCATGAAATTTATGAATCATTGAAATTGATCATGAGGAGTTTAAATGGATGATCCTCAAAGAACAACCTTAACATATCTGAACCTAAATTGGTTGTTTGTACTTTTACCAGGAAAAGAATACAACTTCCAAATAGAATTTCTCTGGATGGATATAGTATAATGCTGAAGGATCATGTCTGCTTTTTAGGAATGAAGTTGGACAAGAAACTTAATTGGAAATATCACATATCACACCTAACAAAGAAAACTGAAGCAAGTTTAAATCTTTTAAAATCAATTTCCCACACAAAATTGGGTGCATCTCTCGATGTTGCTTTATTCATTTATACTTCTTACTGTCAATCCTTTATTGACTACGGATCAATGCTATATGGTTCAGCGAGTGTCACCTACACAAATTGGATACTATACAAAATCAATGCATTCGATTTAGCTTGAGGTCTTTTGAAAGCACTCTTACAGATATTTTACACGCCAAGTCTGGAATTATTCCATTGAAACATAGACGTTAAATGATCTCCAGTATATATGCAGCTGGACTATTTCAAAAATGTTTTTCTTTTGACAAAACCCTATTGGAGAGTTAACTCTTTCAGTGCTAGTAGCTTCATACTGGAACCATCTATTTATAAATTATTTCCTAGCATCCTAGTCCGCACAACTTGGAACCACCAGTGTGAGTCATGCGTTAAGACATGTTACATGTTATTGTCTTTGCAGCCTCAGGTGTATAAACAAGCGTCGTAGTGGTTCTAGACAGTGAATTTTTAATAACTAACTTTTGTATTTAAATATTGAATTTCAACAATGGGTAAAT
>JAUIMW010001551.1:0-12294 GCA_033557785.1 Enochrus cinctus
CACGATATAAAGCATCACAGCGGACCGAAGCGGCAGTTAGTTAGTCAGCCGGGCAGACGCACAGAGTTAGCCGAAGTCAGGTTGAAACGCAAAAAGCGTATCTTATAAATATAAATATATTATAGCCTCGTGTTTATTATAAATAGTAGGCAGTTTCATTGATTTTATTTATTGTAAATAGTTATTCGTGTTTAAATTATAATAATATAATCGTATTAAATATAAATTTTAATTAAATAAACTCTTTTATCTACCCCACGAACGTAACATGATAAAAGCACCGGTACAGGAATGAAGGGCCCACGATGCTCGCTATTGGCACTAGTTGGAAAAATTGCTAGTGTTTTCCAAGCGGAAATATATTCAATAGATCTATGTCTCCTAGAAATAAGCAAAAGAAGGTACAAAAAGAGAGAGATCTATATATAGCAAGCAGCAAGATCATACGCACACAGATCCACACTGCCTGAGCAGACAAATACAAACAGCATAATGCTGATGCGAGTACCAGCACAAAAAGGCTCACAAATATATACAGAAACTAAAAAATGGAACATATTGGAACAATATTAGTGTACACAGCACATCCAAAAAATTCATCATTCCATATTACACCAAAGTGGAAGAATTCATTAAGGTCAGCAAAACAGAGTTCAGCATACTCACAGGGCTATCCCGTTATAGCCAGGTCAAAAGATACCTATACAAACTAGGAAAAGCTGTCTGTCAATTATGCCATGAGGAATCAGAAATCAGGAACATCTTCTATGTAGAAGAAAAACCCATCTGGGAATGGACTTTCCTACCCAAGAATACATAATTAAAATGGATCCTTGCCAAACTGGTTAAGTATTACCGAGTCTGGGAGCTGGAGTAAGGAAGTAGGATGTTAGAGCAAACTACTATCAAAAATCTAATTTTCATAAGACTGTTAACAAAGTATAATTTAAAAAATGTAAAAAAATATAAAATTTGTCGTCACTTGGTTGATTCATATTTAAATTGATTATCCAAAGCAAAAAACTTTACAATAGAATAATTTCCTATACTGAATAACTGTATATTTTGTCGGTAATTTCTCAGAAATATAGCTACGAAATATGTTCTTGGACCACAAGACAGACTCGGCTCGTTTTTTCATAATTTTTAAAAATATTTATTTAGGACAAAGTACTCATACATACACAGCGCTGGAATGAGAATTAACATATATATTTCTGTGCACTAAAAATAGTAGAATTGATTCCTGAGACATTTTAAGGGGACGATTGAACAAGAACTGAGGAGAATTTCATCTTAAGCATCGAATTAAAATTGTTTATTCTCCTTTTGTTCAAGTTTATTTTATCTGTTTCAGCACCTTTGTGGCGGTGTAATAGAAGAATATTTCTTGAAGTTTCTTCAAAAATCATCTTAATACCATTTGTTGTGAGAGTTTCAAGGAAATCTATAGATAATTTACTTTTTTTCTTCTAGACAAATGTAATTACCGCATAAAAATAAAGTATCATTTGTTCCATATATGTTCATTTAGGTTCTCCACAAAAGCTTCTGTATCAGAATTGAGTGGGTGATAGATGACTATTATGATGGCATTAATATTTATTGCTTCAACACCACACATTTCAATTATTTTTTCAATATTGCAATAGAAAAACTATCACATTCTGCTTAAACCATCCAGTGTTTGGTGGTTTTTAGAAAATCTACATTTTTACTTGCATTGAAAATATATTCTAGCTTAATAAATTTCGTGGACAAGCATTAAACATTCAACTTCACTTTTTTTTCTTATAAGCTGTATAGTTTTTCGGAGATGTTTCAGGAATAGCTATGTTTGTTCTAAAATCGAGTTGGTAGGCCGATCTAAAAATTATGTCCTATTATGAAATTAAATCTTGTAAAATGAATCCCTTCTAGCCAAAAGTCTTCGCTATACACATGTTCTCTTAATTGTAAGGTGGCATCCACCATGAACATCTTATTGTCTTCTTTTAAATTTTGAATATTAACTGTGTGACGTGAACCTTTTCTTTTTCTGTTTTCTCTTTCTTTGCTATGTATTGCTGTATTACCGCTTTTGTAATACTGCTTTTAATCCTTGAAATGTGTAGCATTATTTTTTTTCTCGGCTGGTTTTTTTTTTTGCAGAAAAATCATTTTCTTGCTTTTTATTTTCTAATTACGCTTTACCATGAAAAATCTTCAAATTGTTTTTTGTTCACTACTTGTTTAAAGTTCTCTGAATTCAACTGGTGGACTTTGAATTCTCTATTTTTTTATTTTCCTTTCTTAATTGTGCATTTTTGTGCTGCACAACTTCTTTATAAGTTGGGGTGCTTTCCTTATTCAAAATTTTATTTTCTCTTATATGATTTTCTTCTTTTTCAATAGTACTATCTCGATTGTTGGTTTTCCTTATCTATTCTATTCATTATTTTGTGTAAATTTCGTACTAAATCAATATCTTATGACATTCAATTCTTCTTTCAAATGTTTTCCTGTTTTACCTTTAATTAAATTTTGGAAAAACTCACCAAAATCTAAGCTCAATAATAAAACTCTTAGATCTTCTAATGCATTAGATTCTAGATTCAGTTTACTATGTTTTTTCCTGTTATAACAAAACCAATAATTCTTACTATGCATGATGCATGATAAACTTCACGTTTCATATTTTACAAATGTTACTACTGCTTTTTTGCATTGCAAATTTTAAAAGTTTCAGTAGCTTCCTCCATATCAATTTGAGAGACAGTAAGTATTAACAATTATTGTGTATGTATTTGACTAGAAAAATCATCAATTGTATATGTCTATTTGATTAGTACAATGTAATTGAATTTATATTATTATCAAGTGATGCAAGAGGTCTAGATAATATTTTTTTATTGTCGTGTTGTAAATATATTTGAGTCGAACTCCCATAGTCAAGTGTATTTAAAAAAAAACAAGCATAAAAAAGTTCACAAAAAATGACCTATAAAGGTCGACTACGCATGTGTCGAATCTCTATCACCGGATAATAAAATTAGGGAATAAGTAAGTACAAGCGAGCCACACGTGACAAACTGAATGAAAAGTTATTAAATAATCTCTTCGGCGAGTGGTTTTGAAGCCCACATCACAAATAAAAGATTAACACTAAAAACACCTCGCTGTAAGACACAAAATAAACCCGAAGTCCATTTAAGAGAATTTTAACAAACTACATTTTCCCGTACACGGTGGACCAACCACCCTCCATGAAGGTTCGATCGGTTCTTTAAAGTTAAGAAACTGTATAAAAAATTAGTTTATTAGACAAAATTGAGAAGAATTCGATTTATAAGTGTGTGTATAAATGCAATAAGAAAAATATAGAGGGATCTAAATAATTAGAGTAGAATAAGTCATTAATATATTAATTGAATATAAATTTAGAATTAATTATAAAAAAAAACAAAAAAAAAAGAAACAATAAAAAGTTGTGTAAAGTAAAATTCAGTGTTTGGTGGGAGAAAACTATTCTGATGTGAGTGAGTAGTTTTTGTAGGTAATAAGTATTGTTTTACACTAATATATGCAAAAATAATAAAGTAAAATAAAATTGACAAATTTGACAAAGTCAAGGTTATAAGATATATGTGGATTGATGCATAAGAAGTGTTATATTGTAATTATTAAAAAATAGTTGCTTTTACTTTAATTTTTTTGAAACTAATGAAGTCACTCAGAGAGCAAGGAAAGCCTGCAACAATAGGTTGCAAATGCAAATGTCTTACGGAGCAGAAAACAAAATATAAAAAAAAAATTTTGTCTTTAACATGCCCGCCGTAAACTTAAGCATATATGTTAAAGTGAATGATCACAGAGAGCAAGGAAAGCCTGCAACAATAGGTTGCAAATGCAAATGTCTTACGGAGCAGAAAATAAAATATAAAAAAAAAATTTTGTCTTTAACATGCCCGCCGTAAACTTAAGCATATATGTTAAAGTGAATGATCACTGCCGAGCAGTGGGCACCTCATACTATACGCATGAGATATGGATTGTCAAATGGCAGGTAAAAAGTAGAAAGAGAAAAATAATGTTAATTTATATAAATCGACTGGGCTTTCGATTAACACAACCCTGGTTTGTTTGGTTTATTAGTTGTTTTTAATTCCTGTGATTAAACTTTTAGTTACATATTATATGATTTACAATTAGAAGTGCAGTCTATGTGGTATGAAAATCAAATACCATAAGGTTTCTATAATGTTCAATCTGTCTTTTCTTCTGTTTGTTCTATGACATTGAGTTGTAATAAAATCAAAAATATTCCACAAAATAAAGCTGTGTTTATTTATAAGAAGAATCAAAATATCAAAATATACATTGGTGTTTCTAATACAAGTACAAAAGTATAATTCACAAGAATATAATACATTTGACGCTATATAGTTCTACAGAAATAGGTTTAAATTAGAGTGTGTAAATCTAATATTTTAAATTTAAAGTCTATTATATTACAAACTTTTTTAAATACTGTAAAATATAACAAACAGTAAACCCACAAGACAGAAAGATGTGCATTCTCTTATGAATTTTATTCTTAGGGCGGCAGCGCACCGAGAAGCCAATTGTTGATAGCCAGCGACGTAGCCAATCTAAACGTATGCACGAGGTCGCCAATCATGATGGCCAGACCTATGTTTTATATAAATAATTTATGAATAAACGTAATTATTAGGATGTTTTCTATCTATAACTACTTTGGAATATAATTACAAAACATATTAACAACAGAAAATTGTTGGTATAGAGTATTATTTGAAGTAATAATAAATAAGCTTGAAGATATTCCAGATTTCTATATACTTATTTATAGTAATCATAAGCTTTAATGATCGTTTCATTGACAAATGCAGTCACAAAGAAGTAATGCAAGGTAATACAATTATAAAACAATTTCCTAAAAAAAAAGAATGTAACAAATAAGACTAAAAAAACGCTACCTGACAAATAAATGGTCTACATAAATGTCATTCAATGTAATAGTTCTATTTTCTTCGTTATTTCGTAAATTCGCCAAAGTGGACGGTATGTGGAATTACATCAATAATTCATTAAGTAATACTATTGACATACGTAAATAATTGAAAAATTTTGCTGGGTATCTTCTTAAATCACTATATAGATTAAAAAATATACCTTTTTATATCTTTCACTCACTTAAAAGGATATACCCGCTTCTTCTTTAACTTCCGTTTCTTATTACAGCGACAAGTATACACAATTATAGCTGATATTTTTTCTATGTCCATTTTTATAATAACAAACGGTTAGCCACATTCTGGCTATTTTGACTGGCTACTGAAATTTTTGTTTAGGTACTTTGGCCACAGCGCTGGCTACGAACAATTGGCTTTAGTCATATTGTTAAAAGTTTTAATTGGAATACTAGAGAATAAGAGATCAGATAACTTGTGTGTAAAATAATTACATACCTGTTGTACTAACGAAAAGAACTCTGAATCAACTGGAATTATAACTTTTTCCTGATTTCCTTTGGCCAATTGCTGTGATGAATTACTTCCCCAAACATAAACATCACTTGTTTCTAAGATGTTATTAGAAGCTATGCAACTTAAATCATTATTACCAAAAGCACCATCGTATTCCATAGCCATTTCAACAATTCTTTGCATTAAACGAAAAGCACAATCGTGAAGAGAAAGTTCATCATCATCAATTTTAAAACATCGAGTTCTTTGAGTATTAAATTTTCTAATAATTATTTCTTCATTGCAATAACTAGCTTGAAAAGCAACATCAATCCATTCTAATATATATCGAAGGGAACCTCTTTGCATTACTAAGCCTAGTAATAATTCAGACGCTAAAGTACGTCCATTTAAATCTACTGCAGAAATATTCAATATAACTTCTTTCAAAAAAGCCATAGTTTTATCCAGACATTTAATTCCTAATACAGTGAGTTGAGAATCATTTGCTAAGGACAGTGGTGGCAAAGCATCAATTATGTTAATAGCGGTTTCTAAAACTGAATTGCATAAGCTTGGTACGCCTTGTAAATTATTGCATTGCCAATTTTGTTGCAATACAGCAAACAAAAAAGATAACCCAGTTTCCACTCCAATTTCCAAGAGTGCTTGAGATCCACACAAAGGTTCGGTAGGTATATCAATTGGACTAGAAGGTTTACCTTCAGTTTCCTTGGGTCGCTCTTTAAAATGATATTTTACAGAAATAGCATGATATATTCTTCTAAGTACCAAGAGTCTTTGTTTCAATATCTCTGCAAACTGAGTTGTTGAACATACATTTCGTATTAAATGCAGCTGTGAATTAAGTAATGTAGTTATATAATGTTCCAATTCAGATGTTTGTGGTGTTTCATATTGAAAGTTGGGTAAAATCATGTCATCATTGTACCACATTACTGATGTTGGTTTAACTTTTATTTCCTTGTTATTAATGAGAACTTCGTACATGCTTTGAACAAAGTCTCTTTGTGCTAAATCATCACAATTTTTGTTGACCCATATATTATTTGACTGATCAGACCATTCTACTTTAATATTTGTGGCAGTATTAAACTCCATTTTTGATAAATGATTATATACTCAATCTTAAAGCATGTTCTTGTTGAAGAAACAAAAATAAATTCTATATTTTTAATAAACTAAGTCAAAATATCACAGACAAACTAAAATCATTGCAATCACTTATAAATTTTGTTAATTAAAAGTCGAACAAAACTTGTATTTATATTTTACGATTTATGTATTGTCATTTATAATTTAGGTTAGAATTAAATGTCATTCTTCTTCTTCTTCCTACAAAATTGTAAGTCGTCAAAAATAGCGACATTCATACTAAAAAACTAGTACTACTACTAGTATGTAGCTCTTACGGGGAAGGCGCCAATAGTCATATAGAGAATAATACATGTAATTTCACCAAATTTTCATAATTAATTTCTCGGACATTCTCAAACCGATTTTGATTATTTTTACAGTTTTATTCTGTATACAATGGTTAAGGCCATCGCACCCTCCGTTTTTCAGAATTTATTACATTAAATGCTTTAAAAAATAGTAAAGTTTGCGAAAATTGACTACAAAATCAAATGTGTTGTAAATGATCAGTAATTTAGCGATGTAATTGAATTTTTATTTAAAAAATATCGAGAGGTGGTGCTCCCTACTGTGAACTAAGACAACTATGGTAATCTTGCAAATCTGTCGCCGAACTTTACGAGTAAATATAGGCATCAAATGCGACGTTGCCAAATGTTTGACGTTTCGTTCGTATAGTTAGTTGCCTTTAGATTTCGCAAATTAAGCTCTCAAATATTACACTTATCGTAAAAGAAATGATGTGTTGGTATTGAATATGATTTACAAAAGTTCAATTGTGTAATATATAGCACGAAATCAAATTAAAAATACTTATTTTTCAAATAAATGTGAATGTTGAACTTTTTAGGTTAAAATCGTTTTTGGTTTGTTTATTTCAGTACGCATTATTTCTAAAATTGAATATACCATGTTCACAACAATTATTTACTGAATACTTGTTAGATTATAATTATTTCAAATAAAATGGCAATTTTACGATGTTTCTGTCTAAGTCCGATCAATGCCGGTAAAGTAGGTAACGTAATAGTAGCTTCGTTCTTCGGCGACAGATTCTGCAGGATTACCATTCTTATTTATAAGTGTATAATAAATAATAATAAATAACATGTTTGTTAATTATTACTTTTATTTTCCCTAATCCTTAATAATGAATAATTGCTTTTGTATATAAATTATCTAGTTTACTACTACTATCCTCTACATTTTATACAAATACTGATATGTCACTTTGACACAAGAAATTTTTAATTGATAAACAAAAGTAATACTATAAAATTAGTTTTTAAACTGTCAAGATGACAACAGTTTTTTTGATCTTCTAAATTACTAGTTGTTTCGAATTGAAAATTTAAATATTTGATTTGGAGAAATTCAAGTACAACAAAAATTATAGTATAAACAGAAAACTTGCTGCTATATGTTAGTCTAAACTTAGTGACAAAAAAAAACAAACTACAATGTTTCTAAGAACATAATTATAATTCATATATACCCTATGACAAAGCAAATAACATCATAAAGTAGGATTTTGCTGTATTAAATTGTTTACACTGCTGAAAAGTTTAAATGTAAAAAAATTTTAAGATCTTGGTTGCAAAAATTTACTGTAAATATAACTTCACTTTACCATTGAAATAACAAAGTCAATATGAAATGATGAGAATTTAACGCATGGCAACTTTGCAAATTTTCCTTCCGAGACGTAATTTTATAATTATTGTGAAAGCCCTATATTCCCATGGTGCAAGTTTTGTTTAATCACTGGAAGACTGCAAAATACTGTAGCCACACTTTCAGAAGGATTTCGGCTATGACAATGGCAAATATTTATATGGGTATAGTCTTAATTTAAACGGAAAATAAGAATGAAATCCATGACAGTTGCAATTGGACTTGAGTTCCTTTCAACAAGATTGAAGTATTCATAAGACTTGCAAGAGTTGTAATCATAGCATCATCAAAACAAAATGAAATGTTTAATAACCAATTTGAAAGCGGTGGAATAGTTATAATCAGAATTCTATCTATATGGACAATTTAAAATTAAATGGTTAATACGGAACTCGAAAGTCAAAGATTTTAATAACAATAATAATTATGATTTATATTTTTTACGATAAAAACTAGGTATTTAAAAACATGATTTTTGGCAATTGTAAATAAAATAATTAACACCGCAATGATTTAAAATTGACATGATGTTTTAAGTGGTTATTATGATGCAGATGTAATAAAAATATAAGTATACAACTAGCAGTTCATCATAATTTTTTAAGCTTACATAATATACGCTTTTTCAAAAAAAAAGTACATACATGTGTGTGATCAGTAGCAAATAATATCAAATTGTCTTTATGAGCAAACTGTTGTAGTCACAGTTCGTGCAATACATAACCTTAAATATACATACCCTAGTCTGATCAATAACATCAACAATGCTGACGAGTTTGCCCTTATTGGGGCCATCTGCAACAAGAGCTACACGCCCCGTCTCGACGAACCTTTGGAAAGGCTGAAATTGAAAAATAAACTTTGGTTTATACTAATATCAATAACCATGTGGTTACTAAAATATACAACGTAATTTAAATTAAAATAGGTCACTCTCAAATTTACTGCAATAATTTACAAAAATAAAATTGAAAGTTAATTTTATGAAATTTATAAATGTACACTAGAAATTAGTAAAAATTTAAGAAGAGCTGCTCACCATGTTTCACGGAAATGAAAAGGCTGGTAGTAGCCAGCACACCGGAAAGTAAACTTTTGACATGTACTATTAGGTCAAATCACTACCAATCCACCGTTTTATTGTAATAAAACAATCTGTATTTAAATATTTAATCCTGCATTAATTTCTATGATAATTTTATTTTGTATTTGTTATGCATAAATCTGTTTAATAATTTAGTATTATAATAAAAAAGATTCTATTTTGAACTTATAATTGATTCATTTATTACCTTACATTGGAATCAGACATCCAGTGTCAAGTAAGTTTTCATTGCCCTACGGATAAGGTTGTAGTATGAACTACATACTTGTGCTAGTCTCGAAAGAGACCTTAGAGCGTTATGTTGTCATCGATTACATGATGTATTATGATACTAGCAAATAATAAACTGAACATACATGTATAATTTACTTTAACACTTTAATTTAAATTTGCTGAGCTATCTAAATATCCATTTATCTCCCTTAAAAATTAGATAATTGAGAAATTTCTAAGTTTGACATCATGTAATTTAAATATGACAAGTACGCCAAAAGTAAAGTACGATATACTCTGAAATATTTTAAGAGAACCTGCATATGACGATATACTATACAATTATATACAATATTATAATACATTGAAATAAGTTGAATTTTATTAACAAATAAATTATTTTGGATTTAAAAAGGTTAAATTCGAATTGCAAAAGGATGGATTTGATTTGCAAAAGGGTTCATACGAAGTATAAAAACTGTATATTTTATATAAAGTGAAGCATAATTTTAATTGTGCCATTAGAAAGGTTGTACAATTTTATTTAATTTTAACAGTATGAGTCTAGTATGCAGTCTGGGCTTCCTTTAAGCTGTTTATATTAAGTGAGTGCTGAATAAAATTAAATTTTTTTACTGATAAAGATTTTTTCAAATCTCGAATAAACATCAAATAACATATGTTTATCAGAGTCGCTCAATTGAAACAAATTTACTTTTGACAATGGGGAAGGTTTTTTCGGGGTTGCTTTTAAAGAAGTTAGAATTTTTGAAGCTCTGTCTAAGTTATATCGTCATATTTGAAACCACGCTTTCAAAATATACATATAATAATGTTACGAAGTTGATTTATTTAAACGGATTTGTAGTAAAACAACTGTTGTCATTTCTAACGGGCTTCTTGTGCGTCCAAGTTCTTCGCATATAGATTATAGATGCTCGCTTCCGTAACATATTTTTTCAATCATATTTCTTACGACTCTCTGATCCAGTCCATCAAGTCTTCAGGCAATCTTCGACAACGCCAGCTTGGTCAGGCCTTTTTCTTCGTGAAGAGCTTCCCAAAAGACTCTGGAAATATTGTCCTTTTATCACCAAATAATATAATTGCCGTGAAACTTGCTCTTGAAGGTCCTGAACTTGTCCAGACCTCTTTTTTTGAAGCTATCCCCTTTGTTCATCTTCAAATCTGTGGAAACCAAAGCCCGATCCTTGGGCACTTTAAACAGATCGGCCCTCTGTTCAACAGTCATATCTTGACGAAATTTCCTGCCATATCGTGTCTTCATCATGAAATCCTGAAACCCAATTTCTGTGAATTATTTTTGGCTGGACCCTTGGTGATTTCCAGATTCTATAGATGACGTCTTTTATCCTCTTGATAATCCCGTATAGCCCTTCCTATTTCTTCGGGAGTTTTGGGAAAAACCCTATAAGCCGAGTCAGGTTATAGAGCCAAACTTTGTTTCCTTGGTTGAAACCTCCTGTTTCATCTTTTGAATCGTAGCGGTCCTTCACCCTGTCACTGGTTTCGCTGATTCGTCGACGAACCAATTCGATGATAGAGTCCATCCCTTATTCCAGCTTGTCCACATAGTCTTCCCCAGCTACATTCTCTTGTGGTGGTGGTTATTCAACATATCTATTGTATATGCTTTCACCCATTTGCTAAAATAAGCCATCGTAACCAAGATGTATTTGGAAATGGCCCGGCAATGTCTATTGCTATTCTTTCAAAAGGTGATTCGATATTATATTGCTTCATGCACAAGTTTTGACTTCTTCTTGTCAGATGACCCAATTAAACTTCCGTCGAATTTTCTCAATAATCTTCTTGGCTCCAAGATATCTACCAAAAGCAGAGATTCCCATTGTGTCCAATAGCTTTTTAATGGTGGGGTTTATATTGGAAATTTATTCTCACGTAGGTTATCGATTATTAGTTCACCACTGAGCCACTACTGATGTATTGGTCTTGATCTTGCGTCGCCATCAATTCCTCCGTGCTTCATCCATCTCTTTGCACAGTAAGTCTGGCTACCATAAAGATTTCTTCTTTTCCTTTAAGACGACGACAATGGCTGTAAACATCAAGGCATGGTCTTCTTGATTGCGCGATGGCGTTTTGATGTACGGTTCCTCTACGGTGGTCGATATCAGTACGACATGCCAGTTGAATTTCAGGATTCTTCCAGTGAAGTAGCCATTTAAGAGCCGCGTGATTGCAACAGGAATTTTTCCCATAGAGATATTTATGGAAATGTTCCAAAGTCTTTATCGCTACGAGTAGTTTTCTTCTTGACACGGAATAGTTTCAATTTTTTTTAAATGTTCCCAATGACTCTTTTTTCACTATTTTGCTTTTGGGACAATACACCTCCAATGCCAACATTGCTGGCACCTGTGTTGATCTTTTGACTGAGAATATCCGAGCATAGACGAGTTGGCTAGTGCGATCTTCGGCATCTCAAATGACATACATATCTTCGGTAATAGGTACATAATCAAAGAAAGTTTCATAATTCCTTTTTGTCTTTACGCCACTCTGTAGCTACTTCCTTCTTTGACATTTCTTTGGGCTCAATTTGAGATGGGCGCTTCTAAATCTCTCGAAGACTTTAGATCGCAAATTAAATTCATTTGAGATAAAATACATCGGTTTTATATATATATATAT
>JAUIMW010001552.1:0-12292 GCA_033557785.1 Enochrus cinctus
TACAAGAACTCGCAATAAACCACAAAAATTCACAAGACAACGGGTACACATACGTTCAGTATGAGACATCAGTTGACACTACACAAGAGAGATTAATAACCAAGAAAACTACTCTAAGAAATCATATGTAATAGTGGACGGTATTCCTGAGAGGAACAAAGAGGACAAAAAAAAATAGTTAATTATACATTATATATATATATATATATATATATATTAAATTAAAGACTAATTGGAGATTTCCTCACATAAATAAACACAAACACCACTCTATCTAAGAAGTTTGAGAGTTGAATATGATTTTTGAAGAAGATTAGATATATGACCTTTGAAAAGTAAATCAGAATCAATAAATAGACCTAAATTCTTGGCAGAAGCAAAGACCGGTGAAGGAGTACCATTAATAGAAATATCTTG
The DNA here is from genome assembly GCA_033557785.1 of Enochrus cinctus. NCBI lineage: Eukaryota > Metazoa > Arthropoda > Insecta > Coleoptera > Hydrophilidae > Enochrus > Enochrus cinctus. The sequence continues at coordinate 418 of JAUIMW010001552.1, forward strand.
ACCTTACACAGGTTTTGGCAGGGTTGACAAGAAGATCATGGTGGTTGAAAAACAGATAACAGTGCCCCCTCTGCTCAACACCAGGTCGGGCTTCTCCATCTCACCGGACGCCTCCCGAATACAGGGCTCCTTTTCCACGGTCTCTAGGATCTCACTTTTCGTACAGCCAGCTCTGCACATCCTGACTTGGGTGGGTTGGATGGAAGTCCACGGGTTAGAAGCTAGTTGAATGGCACGGACCGCTCCAAAAGGGCGGCGGATGCTCCAGCCAGTTGTTGGCTGCTGGTGTTAATTCGGCGTTCGATGTTGGTGGTCGAATACGGCTCTCAAGCGCGGGCACTGGCTGTAGGCAAATGTATCAATTCTTCCTAGCAAGATGGCTGGTGTCCTCTTCTCCAGGCAAAGTCACCGAGGCCCCCATATTTCCTAGGAGCGTAAAGGTAGGCATCGGCCGTCGTTCGAGGAAGGTGAAGGATAGATTTAATTTCCTTTTTTATTAATTTGTCCAAACATACTAGTTGCTGCCTGTAGATTTTGAGAGTTTTTTTGGTATGACTTTAAGGAGGCACGAAACACCTGTAACAACTGCTCGTGAAATACGATCAATTGGTCGGGGACCGAACCCTCAGCTGAAGTAGAGACCCAGATATTTTATGGCACCTAGGCCAAGTTGTCTCAATGGGACGCCTTCGATATAGAACTGATCACGCGTAGCCGCGTATTGCCTCTTCTTACTTCGAACCTTGTTGATGAAGATAGCGGTACATTTGTCTGTATTAAACTCTTAGCCCCTTCTCTCCAAAATCTGCGGCAGAATCGCAATAGTTGGGCTGCGTCTGATCTGGTGTCTGCCATAAAGAGGATAACGTCTGCGTACGCCAACGTGGCGGTTCTCACTCCATTCATCTCCATTCCGATGTTACTGGGCACCCCCTCAAGCCACTCTTCCATAATTAAATTGAAGACCTGCGGTGACATTAGATCTCCCTGCTTCACACCGCGCCTGATAGGGATCGGCGGGGTCTCCTCCCCATTAAATTCTACCACTGTATTAATGTTCTCGTAGTTAGCTCTGACAAAATCCATGACCAACGGTGCAACTCTGAACCTCTTCAGCCCTCTTTCGATGCTGCTGTGGGAGATGCTGTCAAATGTGGTTGCGGATCATTGTATCGAGTGTCAGGCCGTTAAGAAGACAGCCGTCCATGGATCGGAAACTACGTTGAAAGGTATTTGACGATATCGTGATTGGCCTCCAATTTTTTATCTCCTTGTCCTTCTTTGTCTTTGGCAGGGGAATCGTACGATTCATTCTCCATTGCTTGAGGTTATAGCACGTATAGAGCATTATATTGAATAAAATCGCCAGCTTCGTAATACTAACAGCTTTTAGATGTCGCAGTGTCCACCCGTCCGGTCCCATGGACTGGGAAGTAGCAGCGTCCAGGACCCTCTGCACCTCTTGGATGGAAATTGGGTGCGATATGTCTGGCTGTTCTACAGACGCTGGCGAAGACCCCTCGTCGTCGGCCCCCGAAGGCTCCGCGAAGACCACGTTGCAGTGGTCGCGAACCTCGTCAATGCTGAGACCATCCCTAGCTTCGTGTAGGGGAACGCCATCTATTATAGCCACACGTTTAGGATAAATCCGTTGATGGCAGTGCATCTGGAGAACATTTCATGTGCCCAGACCCCCTGGTGCCTTCTTTCATGTTGTCTTTATGCGACGTTAATAAAGGGATGTTTACTGATTTTTCCATCTAAAAGAAGGGCCTCAAGGAAGTCTGGGGGCATGGAATGTCCTCCAGGTACACTACCATCAACGTACTATTGATTAATATTTAAATAACTCTTAAATACTTTGTTTGAGTTTAAGTTTAATCACTCGATTATAAGAAGATAATTAGTAACAAGAAGAGGGTAGGAAGTTTAAGTAGGAGTAGTACATTGATAACACGGTACCTGGGACATTTGATGTCCATGTTTAATTTATAGTTTATCAATTATTTAGTTGTCGAACTGTCAAAAAAAAAACACGAAAATTAACGAGCACATTTGTTTCTATATTTTTCCATGTAAATGTCTTAAACCTACTTTCCTAGGGAAGTAAGTTTTTTTACCTCCTTTTATCAATAGCAACCTCAAGTTTGAAAGTAAAATGAACTTACATGCATTAAAACAATATCATAATAGTGCACTTACAAGGCTTAGAGTGGTAAAATACATGTGTACTTGTGATACGTGGATGTTTGGCATAAAATCTTCAGTTATTGTGATGTCGAATTTATTGAGCCTCACTGTACTTAAGACCTTTAATAGATAAAGAAGAAGTATTTGCCTACACCCACCCATATTTATACGAAAACTTGGTTCAAATCAACATTGAAAGTTGAGTACAGAATACAATGTAAGGTCTTTAATATGTATTACTCCATTACATTTGTTTATCTACGATGGATTTATTTCAGACACATATGAATTATAACATGAAAATGAACAATTTTTTCTACAAATGATATAAATCAAAAAAATTACAATATATCATTTCTACTTTTTGCACGTAATAACTTATTTTAAAATTTACATATAAATAAAAGTCATGAAATGAAAAAAGCCCTGGCATATCAATGACGTTATCGAAAACGTATGTTAAAATTACGTCATCGATAAAATCTGACATAAAAATTCGTTTTTTTTATTCGTATGTGAAGCGTTGCTCTAAGGAGCTACACAATCTTGACTTACAGACAATGTCCATTATATAAGATTTTAGAAATGAGATGAAGGGAAGGTATGAGAAGACAGGCGGCGGTAAAAATCTTAATAGCTACAGACAGCTGCGAAACTATGCTACTTTTGCAGTTCGTTTTGAAAGAAATGCTGTTTATGAAATAGTTTCCATGCTTAAGATCGAAAAAGATTATGGAAGGATCTTTGGTGGGTAAATGTGAATCAGAGATTCTTTTTAACTCGTCTAATATCTACGATATTAATAATTATTCTGTTATCTGTTTATAATGATTATGTACCTGAAAAAGTACTAAATTGATAAATTTATGTTGTTCATTTCTTCTTATCTACCTTATCTCATCAATTATTGTCTTCGGAATTCTGTGTTTCCAAATTGTTGGTTGGAATCAGTAGTAATAGCTATACTCAAGACAAAGAACCCTTTAGGTTATTCAGATTTACGTCCGATCAGTATCATATCTGATTTTTTCTAAGATCCTTGAAATGGTTGCTTTTTCCGTGAACTATTGTTAGCCATTCAATACTTCATTGGTCTTAGAGACGGTGCAGTTTGTACTATTTGCGAGTTATATGTCTGAGCGAAGGCAGCAGGTGAGAAGAAATGATTGTTCTAGTTTTAGACCAATTCTGTTCATTATCTACACTTCTAACTTATGTAACTGTTTAGAATTTTGTAAATTTCACACATTTGCAGATGAAACACAGTTGTATCATTCTTTTCCAGAGTCAAAATTAAATGAAAGCATCAACAATATTAATAACGATTTGTTAATGTTACTTCTGTTTTTCAACCATGATGATTTTCTTGTCAACCCTGCCAAAACCTCTGTAAGGTCAAGTTAAAGATATTTCTATTAATTACCAATCTCTCTTGTGGCACTTTTTACTACAGAGTTAAGCTAACTGGCACAGTCTGATATGCACGGAATTCTTGGGCTAATTCATCCAATTTTAGTGGTTATTCATCCACGTTCATCTCCCTGTTAAAGATTTCATTTAATTTGATCTCAAAGTCCTACTTCCATATGGGAATCTGAGAAATTTATATTTCCATTAAGCAGTGCCAAAGGTACATAATCTTGAACGATCTTCACTAAGATATATTTGGTAGCAACTTTGAATACTAGAATACTAAAAATATTTGCTTTTGCTTCTTTACTTGTAATTTTATCAATTTTGCAATATTCGCTTTTGATGGATTTACTTTACCCCTTCAGACCTTACATTTATTTATAAAATGCAACTTTTCTTTCTAAACTCTATAATATTATGACATTTTTTCAGTAAATTTTCAGTAAATCTCAGTCTTTATAAAATTGTAGAGCAAGCTCTCACTGTTTGTATTCGCCTGGAGCTTTGCCTGTCGTATTTACTTTTCTAAAATAGTAGCTGTCTATGCACGCAGCTTCGTTGCTCGCTGACACGACCAAGCTCTCGCTATTTTTATGCACCCAGAGATTCTCCTCTCCAATATTATAGTTGTTTTTGAAACTTTTTGTAGAGGCTGTATTTCCTGTTGAAGATGGTCTTCCTTTTTATGTTTTTGTAACCTCTCGTTCTAAGGACATTAGTGATTCTGCCATATGCACCCTGAACAGAAACAGGTCTAACAAACACTTTTTCTGAATTCCATGTCCCCCAGAGCCCCCCCTGTTCTTCTTCATATAAAAAAATAGCCACCAGGAGATCTGGGAGACATGAAATGTCCTCCAGGTCCACGAACGATTAAACTTAAACAAACTTAAACAAATGATAAATACGTTGATAGCAGTGCACCTGAAGTGTACCATTCCATGCCGCCATGGTGTTTTTTTCCTTTTGTTTTTATTCAACGTCAATAAAGGGATGTTTACTGATTTTTTTTTCCATATAAATGAGGGGGTCTAGGGGACATAGAATATCTTCCAAGTGCAGTGCTATCAATGTACTCCTACCTAGACTTCCTACCTTTTCCTGGTTACTAATTATCTTCTTATTATCGAGTGATTAAACGTAAACTCAAACAAACAGAAGAGATATATTTAAATATCAAACAGTAGTTTGTTGATCTTATTGGGGGAATAGAAGGATGTTAATTGATTTTTTCATATAAAAGAATGGCCACCAGGGAGTCTGGGGGATACGGAATGTCCTCCAGGTGCACTGCTGTCAATATACTCCAACCTACATTTCCGAACTTTTCCTGGTAATTATCTTTATATTATCGTTTGATTAAACTTAAATTCAAACAAATAGAAGTATTAAGGAGATATTTAAATATCAATCAGTAGTACGTTGACGGTCCCCCAGGCCCCCTGGTGACCCTTATTTTATATGGAAAAATCAGTAAACATCCCTTTATTGACGTAGAATAAAGACAACATGAAGGAGGCTATCACGGGGTCAGGTATTTGGTTCACTGCTATCAATGAACTCCTACCTACATTTCCTCACTTCCCTTGGCTACTAATTACATGAAGTATTATCGAGCGAAAAAACTTGAACAAACTTAAGCAAATGATAAATACGTTGATGGCAGTACACCTTGAGGACATTCCATGTTCCCCAGACCCTCTGATGGCCCCTTTTTTATGAAAAAATCAGTAAATATCTCTTTATTAACCTAGAATAAAGACAACATGAAAGAGGGACACCAGAGATGAGAATGCCTACTGCCATCAACGTATTTATCATTTAAGTTTAATCATCTATAACAGAGGTTTTCGCTGGTGCCTGCAGAATAGCCAGACATATCTTACCCAATTTTCATCCAAGAGGTGCAGAGGTGCCTGGACGCCACTGCTTCCCAATCCGTGAGACCGGGCGGATGGATACTGCGAGATCTATCCCCAAGCAGTAGAGAATGTAATCGTACGATTCTCCTGTCAAAGACAAACGACCCCGGCAAGGAGATTGGAGGCCAATCACGATCTATTCAGTTGTCTTGCGCGTCTGCAACTGCATCTGGGCCGCCCGGCTGTCCAAGTTAAATTCAAAAACCCTCCAACGTGGTTTCCGATCCATGGATCCATGTCTTTTTAACGGCCTGACACTCGATACAATGATCCTCGACCACAGAAGAAATATACGTCCATACAACATCATCAGCCTGGATCTTCGACGAGCATTTGACAGCGTCTCCCACAACAGCATCGAAAGGGCGCTGAGGAGGTTCAGAGTTGTACCGTTGGTCGCGGATTTTGTCAGAGAGACGAGAACGTCAATACAGTGGTAGAATTTAATGGCGAGGAGACTCCGGCGAACCCTATCAAGCTCGGTGTGAAGCAGGGAGATCCAATGTCGCTGGAGGGAGTGCCCAGTAACATCGGACTGGAGATGAATGGAGTGAGCACCGCCACGTTGGCGTACGCAGACGATCTCCTGCTTATGGCGGACACCAGATCAGACGCAGCCCAACTATTGCGACTCAGCCGCGGATTTTGAAGAGAAGGGGTTTAGAACTTAATCCTAACAAAATATAAATACATTGATGGCAGTAGACATTCCATGTCTCCAGACTCCCTGGTGTCCTCTTTTCGTGTTGTTTTTATTATACGTCAATAAAGGCAAGTTTACTGAATTTTTACATATTAAAGAAGTGCTACCAGTAAGTCTGGGGGACATGGAATCTCCTCCAGGTGCGCTGCTATCAATGTACTCTTATCTACACTACCTTACTTTCATTGGTTACTAATAACCTTCTATTATCGAGTGATTATGCTTAAACAAACTTAAACAAATTATAAATACGTTGATAGCAGTACCCATTAAATATAATTAGTAACCAAGGAAAGTAAAGAAGTGTAGGTAGAAGTACATTGATAGCAGTGCACCTGTAGGATATTCCATGTCCCCCAGACACCTTGGTGGCCATTCTTTTATCTGTAAAATCCAGTAAACATTCCTTTATTGACGTATAATAAAAACAATATGAAAAAAGGACGACAGGAGGTCTGGGAGATATGGAATGTCCTCCAGGTGCACTGCGATCAACGTACTACTGATTGATGTTTAAATATCTCTTTACTTCTATTTGTTTGAGTTTAAGTTTAATCACTCGATAATAAGAAGATAATTAGTAGCCATCTGGAGGACTTTCCGTGTTCCCCAGACTCCCTGATGGCCCTTCTTTTATTTGGAAAAATCAATGAACATCCGTTTATTCATGTATTATAAAAACAATATGAAAAAAGGACACCAGGAGCTCTGGGGGACATGGAATGTCCTCCAGATGCACTGCCATCAACGTACTACTGATAAATATTTAAATATCTCTTTAATACTGCTATCTGTTTGAGTTTAAGTTTAATCACTTGATAATGAGATAATTAGTAACACGGAGATGGTAGCAAGTGTAGGTTGGAGTACATTGATAGCAGACCACCTAGAAAACATTCCATGTCCCCCATTTTATGAAAAAATCAGTCAACATCCCTTTATTGATTTATAATAAATACAATATGAAAATAGGACACCAGGGGGTCTGGGGGACATGGAATGTCCTCCAGGTGCACTGCTACCAACGTGCTACTGGTTGGTATTGAAATATCTCTTAAATACTTCTATTTGTTTAAGTTTAAGTTTAATCACTCGATAATAAGAAGATAATTAGTAACCAGGAGAAGGTAGAAAGTGTCGGTAGAAGTATATATATATATATATATATATATATATATATATATATATATATATATATATATATATTAATTTCATTTAATAGTGTTATACTAATCAAATCTTTTCGTTCACACGTTTTTCTTCTTTGATTTGCTTTTGAACATTTTTGCTCATCCAATCATACAAAAAAGTATAGAACCACCAGTGTTTAGAAGGTTAACGAACAACAGATTTTTATTTTTCAAAAAACTTTAGGAGGTAATTCTGTTATTATTTGGTCATTATTTGTAAAAATAAAATAAGAAGTTATATTACGCATAATGTAAATTTTAATTAAAGAAGATTTAATGCACTACTATTATGGTTTTGTGGGTATAAAAAGTTAAATTATATCCTTAGCATTGACATCTTATATTTATATATAAAAATCATGTCATGGTAGAGTATTTTGACTTTTTTTCCTGTAATTTACTTCAAAATTTCTAGATATATTCACATTATTCACATCACACCAATTAACTGGTTAGAAATGAAGTATCGCTTTATTTATAAGAAAAAATTTATTGTTACTTCTTGAACTGACTCAAAGGTCAGTAAGATTTCAGAGTAAAAATATATTTATAACAACGAAAATTAACGAACAAAAGTTAAAAATAAATTAATAAATAATCATACGTACCTCACTGGTGTTGAAAAGACATCATATTTTATCTTAGACATAAGAGCAAAGCTCCTTTTTATTTTAGCTTACATTATTTGCTTATTGCGTATGTCTTTGATTAATTTTTTAATTTAGGACCAAGTCTGGCAAAAATTCAACTAAATGTAAGTTATTATTAAAAAAATGTGAATTTATCATTTGCATCGACGATTTCAAAAACTAAAAATTCTTATGAATCTTCAAGTAATAATTAATAAAATACAAGACAACTGATGAAAAAGGGTAACTTACAGACTACTTGGAGAACATTCCATGTTTTTAATTTAAAATAAAAATTAAAAATTCCAGTTGACCGAGAATAGTCAGCTGTCGTCAAAATGCAGCGAATGGCATTTTCCTATTAATAATATGTCAATCAAAATAATTTATATATGAGATAGAACAGCGCAACCAAATTTACAGTTTTGTAATCCAATGTTTAACTTATCAACTGTTGCAATTTAGCCCTGATAATTATTTCTTCAATAATGCAAAACAAAATGTGAGGAAATGAATAACAGCTACCTGCTGTTCAATTATCAGATGAAAATTGGAACAATCTCGTTGTTATAAACGAAATTTTAAATTAAACACAAAAACGCCACTTGTAAATATTTACTGTAGAATCATTAATTTTTGTTTGATGTAAAATGTGTATGTGAGCCCTTGTAGTTCGTCAGCCTGGTAGCTCTGAAAAATGTATTACATTAGTAACTAGGTGCTGACGCATTTGCCATGAAAAATCGAAATAGAGAAAATATTTACTATCTGTAGTTTTCCATTTAATAAAAAATATTTATAAAAATACATAAAAAGTAGCAAACAGAATTTGAATACCTCCCTAAAATAACCGTTATCTTTGATTTTAGTATGCAAAAATAAAAAAAAAACAAAAATAATAAAAGTCTGCCTGCAGCAGGAAAATATAGGTTGCGTTTTTTGAAACTGTAATATAAAAGTTAGGGGAACTACAGTTTTATTAGTTTTCGTGATAGAAATACGCATCGTACACCCAAATACCATCAGAAATTATCGATTAAGGCCCCGGATGATTAATTGCATTTTCATATGCATAAGGCTCTGATCGATTCAAAAATTTCTTTTCTTTTTATATTAAACTGCCTGTCATACCTCTAAATGTTCGAGGGTTCGCGATAAATTAAAAACCATAACTTATGTATTTGTATTTCCATATTGCACGCGGGCGTTTTTATTAAAACAGAATTTATTAAAAAAAAACATTTTATTCAACACACAAATCAAACTCTACGGTTAACACATTTAATTAAAATTGATTTTTTTAAAATTAGTTTGCGTTTGGCAACGAATTAATAAAATAACATGTGTTTTTTATTAAATCTAACTTGCAATGGATGCAATTATTTAACGCTGCAAGACTATATAATGTTTTTTTATTTAATCGAGTTAAAAGAACAAAGAAATCCTCAGATAGCAAACAAGAAAAGGAGGAAGCTGCTTCGCAAGAAAGAAATTTGACCGAAATGTATAGGGTAGTCGGTTTGCTTTGAAAGAAGCTGGTTGTTTTTATGAACTCTGGAGGAAATTGTGCGAGTGGAAAAATACAAGGTTTTCAAGTACCATTAGGTAATATTGCGTGGCAAACCGAACGAAAATTGTCAGTGTCACTTTCTTTTTTTGTCCAAAGAAAAACATTCCTACAATAACAGATGCGGACGCGGATGTTACTTTTCTCCTTTATTGAAGCTTTATCTGGGCATTTCCACATATAATACCGACCTTAAAAACCAGCAGAAACCCCCAGATAAATGTTTAAAAGTTCAAATGTAAAATAATTCCAATTAGGGAGCGTTTTTTTTCAAACTCGACTTGTTAGTTTCTTAACTAATGAGCCGAAAAGGGAAATATTATTTTTCTTTCTGAACTAAACCTCGTAATGCGATCAGCGTCTGCCGCCTAAGCAGGGGCTAAGTAGATTTCGCCATTTCGCTGTCTATTGTAACAACCGACCCTGCAAAAATCCTTCGGCTGCTGCGTAACTTTAGATAAATAACCCTCTGCAAAACAACACAGAAAACCCTTAATTAAAACAACCCTCCACGTTTATCTTATATTTACAAACGACTGAAGTCGGTCTTGTTTTCAAAATTCTTTAAATTATTCAATGTTGCTGCGTAAATTATTGCCGTTTACTAACGGACAGCGACGCTTAAAGACAAAACAACCTTTTTGGGGCACTTTAAAACTATCGGGGAAACGTCTAAATTTCCCGAGAACCCTGGAAGCTTCTTTGTTTATTTGCATATGCATATTAGGTGCTTTATGATGAATTTCAAACTTTTGATACCTGCCTTCAAACTTTTAACAATAATACCGCGCGAAATGAATCTTCCATGTTCCTATGTTTTTCATTACATCAACCGCCACCGGCAACGCAGAACCACTCTCCGCTGTAGCTTTATGAATTCTTTAATATATTAATTTTAAATTCGCGGCTTTTTAGAGAGATTTTGTTTTTATTACGGACGTTAACCTCAGCTGCAATACGAGAAGAAATTAGAGCGATTTTAAAATTGATATGCGGTGCACAATTTCATTTTTTTTTGCCTATAGCTCAAGTTACCCTAAACCGTTTGAATATATTCTTATTTGTCAAGACCCTCCAGCTAGTTATATATCCGAAGGCTTTAACTACCTTTTTAAAAATATTTTATAATTTATGCAATTAATTTACCAAAAATTAAATGACGTAGGGTAAAGTAATGTAGAGTAAATACAATAAGTATTTAATGTATGTCACACGTAAGATGCAATGACAAAAATACAACTTAAAAATTGTATAATTAAAAGGATATAATTGACTTTAAATAAATTTTCTAAAACAGTCAAACATCTAATAAGATTGCAGAATTTCCAAGCTTTCAATCACGATCATGACAATCATCAGGGGATATATAATAAATATAAAATGTTTTTTTTAGTAACTAAATAGCTTTTCGCCCTTAAGTTATTGATCTTAATAACTAGAGAAATAGTCCAAAATAAACTGTATATGTATAAGTCAAGTATACTCACTAGTCTGCAATTATTTTTATAGTGAATAACAGTGTTAAAACTGAAACAATCATACAATCAGTAAGGCATAATCTGCAAACATTTGTACAAATTAAAAATCAGTGAATAAAAACCAAATCAGAATGTCGCGGGCATCAAAAAAAAACACCTTCAGCTTTTCATGCTGTAAAAAAGGGCCACCATATGCAAAATGCAATTGACCACAACAGTAGTAACATAATGCAATGTTTTGAAACACTGCGATTTGCATTGAAGTACTTTTATGCTTAAAACAAAAAATTGAAAAACAGGAAGATGAAATAGACATGCTGAAAATTCATAAAGCACAACAAGAAAAACGACTGCAAGAGACAATGGAGATGGAAGAGGATCTTTGGACAAAAATCAGCAAACCAAAGAGAGAATTACAAGAAAACGGGAGGACTGTAAGCAATTTAAAATCAACTTTGATAGTTCTTAGTGAAAGATCAAAATTTAAGCAGGTTTCTACTCAGACTAACACCTACAGTGCTGATAAAAATATCTAAGTGGACATCGTCAAACACTGCACTGCACAAATAGCTCCACTCAAACTGTGAAATTCTGAAACAATATAACAGTATAGACCAGGGATGGCCAAACTTTTATCCCTTCCGGGCTACTTATTCTATAAAATAAATCCTGCGCGCGACTATCAATATGGGCAAAAAAATTTAATATTTTTAAAATTTTTCAAATAAACAAAACAATTTATTATACATAATATTTTTATTTTACATTTTTTAAATTAAAAAA
>JAUIMW010001553.1:0-12292 GCA_033557785.1 Enochrus cinctus
TGTTTTATCATAGTTCATCTTTAATCAGTGTTTATCCAGCCATTGTTTTATAATCATCAAGGAGTTTTGTGTTTTATCTATCATATCAACCCATTTTTCACCTTCCACGATCAGGGCGGTATCTTCGGCATAGGATATTACGCCTCCACTTACTGTTAAATTAACTGAATCATTTATATATAAGAAACAATAGTGGTCCCATAACTGTTCCCTGCGGAACACCAGCCCTAATCCTTTCCGACAAACTCATAGTGGAACCTACTTCCACATTCACATTGCAGTCTATCGGATAAATAGCTTTTTAGCAGGTCGTGTGTTACTCCCTTGATTCCAATATTTTTTAATTTTTATAGTAATATATTATGTGACATGCTATATTGTAAACTTGTTCTGTGAGTTTAATTAGTGCTGTTTCCATAGACCTATCACTTCTAAAACCAAACTGGTAATCACTAAATATATTTTGTCTTTCTATACAATCCAATATCTATTGGATTGTATAGATTGTATCTATTTTTCTTGCTTCTAGTATAACTATAAATTCATCAAAATTTTTATGTATACTTCTAACGTTTAAATGCAAGAGAGTAAAATCGATCTCCTCCCTATCAATAGATATGAGACTGCTGAACTGTAAGTCAGTACAATAATTTGCCATTATTGTGTTGTATTCATCACTCAAAATTTCCATCGCTTTCTATGCTTAACCGTGTATTCTGTTCTCAAGTCGTCAGTATATAAAGATGCATAAGAAATATCAATAAAAATTAAGTAGTAGAAAAGAAACCTACTATGTGTACCTTCAAAATAATACCATTTATTAAATTCAAAAAATTTAATTTAAGAAAATCGTGTCATTGGTCCAAATAGGGAAACCGGTATCCTAAATTGAGCCGGTAGTTTCCTAAATTGGACCATTAGTTTTGTGAGTGACAATTATAACAACTTCTTAACTTTAACACAAACTTCCTTGGTTTCTTCACACACTGCACAAAACTATGAACCACCAGTTTATTTTTTCTGCTTCTTCTTTTTGTTAATGTTTGATGAACTTATTTTTTTACTAACTGCGATTTATAAGAGCTGCAAGTTATTTCCACTGATTTCTGGGCTATTTGTGCACTGCAAGATCAAGGGTCATCTGGATTAGGATTTTTCTTCAAGCAGTCTCTTAAATCGTTTGCTCCCCTTCTGCTTCTGCTGTGTGTTATCACTGCTATCTTCATCATCATCACTACTCGAACATGTAACAGTGGTTCCAGAAGGCTGTAAAACATCAGCTGATGGGAGAAAAAAATATTTATGCCGTGGAACAAGAAAATTCCAAGGAAAATGTGACAGCCTTATTTACATTTTCTGCTGCTGGTAAGACATGTCCTCTTTTGATAGTATATCCTTACAAGCGACTGTCAGAAAAAATTTCGAAATCAGTGCGGCCACAATGGGATATCGGACGTAGTGATACGGGATGGATGACAGCAAATTGATTAAAAAAGTTTATCACAGACATATTTGCGCCATACCTAGCAGACAACAACATCAAAAAGCCAGTATCCTATTTATAGATGGACACAAGAGCCACATTACTTTACAGCTCAGTTTGACTTGTAAGGAGCTAGGAATTGAAGTTGTCGCTCTTTATCCTAACACCACACGTATCACTCAACCAGCAGATGTGTCTGTTTTCGGGCCTATTAAAAAAGCAGTTCGACATCATTTTGAAAACAATCGTGGATGATTTAAAACCTGAAAATATTATAAATGACTTTAGAGCATGTAGTTTGTGTCCTTTTGTTGAGAATGCCATTGATTACTCGAAATGTTTAGTTACAGAAGAAAATGATGAAGTGTCCAATGAAGAAAATAAGCTGATGTCTCTAAAAGAGCCGGAATGAAATACAAAATGAAAGCCCAGCAATCTCCTGATGCATCCCTGGATAATACATTTTAAACATTATATAAACTTTCGCGTTTCTTTCAAAGTCATCAGTGTATTTCTATTAAGCATCAAAGGCATATTCCGGATAATGATGAACTTTCTGACTTTATATGCCATAGAAGTTTTTTTGTTAAATGATGACTCTAAACCTTCCGAGAAAGAAATTCAACGTAAAGACATGTTTTAGTCATATTTTCTGCATAACAAGTATTTGTGTTGGTCGAAACAGAATCACCCCAAAACTCAATACAATATGTCATTCTGGAATGAGAGCTCCCTGTTGGTTTAATAAGGTTTTAATTCTTCTGATTGCTTTGGCAATGGGTAAGATAGAGATTGGTTTATAGCTAGTTGAATACGATACATCTCCTTTTTTATACACTGGGACCATCCTTGCCAACTTTAGGAGGTTTAGGAAGATCTCCTCCTTAAAGCAGGCGTTGAAGACGTTAGCCAGTGCAGAAGATACACACGGCGCAATATGCTTCAGCAGTGTTGTGCTTATTGCAAAGATATCCTCTGAGGATTATGTCTTTGATTTCAGTTTTCACAATTGGAGTAAGAAAGAAAGTCCTTTGTGGTGGTGAGTTGCTCGAGAGCAGATATCTTAGGGCTCGTGATCTTTTCTGTTATGGTTTTTTCAATGTTGCAGAAGAATTAATTGAATTCGTTGCTAGACAGACAATTAGAGATATACGGTTCTTTAGCGGATGAGGTTTCTCTTTTGTCTATTATAAAGTCTGCAGTCTTTATGATAAAAACATCTTTGGTATACAGTCTGTCCGTTTTCAAACAGATTTGATGTGAGAGATGGCTATACTGGAAAACACGATTCAACATTTGATATGGTCAAGCTTTAAGCATCAATGAATCAAAGGCATAACGTAAACAGTTTGTATTGTGACACAGATGTTTAGTTTTATAGTAAAGAGAGTCGTAAATTTTAAAAAGCTTGGATGCTATTAGTTATTTTCAGAGGTTCTCAATAGGTTTTTGTTACATGCGTGAGCGAAGTTTGTCGCCATCGAAGGTAATCACCCTGTATATGTTAACGATCTTGCAGATATGAATTGTGAATCAAAAATAATATGTTATGCTGACGACACTGCTATCATTATCAGAGATACAAATTGGAAAAGTTGTTTTAAAAGAGCAGAGAAATCTGCGCAATTGATCAAGGGGTGGCTCGATAGAAATTTATTAACAATGGACATAAACAAAATCAAATTTATTGCCTTTAATCAGTCTGCAATAGATCGTGTCAATTTCAGATCTTTGGAAATACATGACAACGAATGCTCTAAACAATTATGTAAAGGTCTAAGTATCAAATATATACAGCATTAACTAAGTTTTTGTTGAGATATGGAATAGTATGTTGAGGTTCTGCCTACAACAACATTAAAAAGGAGTTTATTACCGAAAACTGAGGCTGACAGTCTCGAGTTTTGATAAATATCTTGCGGTAATAAAAGATGACATTGAATGAATTACCTGATAATATTTCTAACAATGTTCTACTTTTATTGGTTGTTCAGGAAATCAACAAGCAAACCAGTGAAATTAACTCGAGAATCGATAGTGTGTGATCGAAGTTGAAAAATTACAATGCTCGCATTATGGATGAAAAACCTCTTAGGGTGGGAAGATATAAATGATCTCTACAAAGTAGGGAAGTCGAATGTAAGACCCATTGTTGTGGATCTTATTTTTAACTTAAAGAAGTGTGAGATATTTAGCAAGGTGAAGCTCTTGAAGGGTTCATCCATTTCTGTCATCAAAACATGTTTTGCAATGTGTGAACGAAAGATAAAAAATCATGTTGGTGCACAAGGTAACTATATAATAACAAATAAGGTGGATAGTTCGTACAAGAACGCTGCATAGTTTGCACTGATGAGTGGATTAAGTCCCGAAACGTTCGGCAGAGCTACCTAATTGTAATTGTGAACAGTAATTCGTCCGAAACTAATTTTCAAAATATTACACTACATACGTTCAAAAAAAATATATAATACATATATATATATATATATATATATAAATCTATATATTTCAAAAGTCATAATTAATCTCTAGTAAACAGTTAAAGTGTCAACAGTCCTTTACAACCCTAACAAACAAACCGACATATGGCACCTCCCCTAATCAAACAACCAGAATGATTTACTTTTATAGATCCATATCTAAACTGGCGAAGCGCGTCGTTCAGACCTTTATCTGATACAATGCAATTAAGATCCTTGTAAAGTTAATCTTGTTTTTTCAACAGGATTTTATTCGAATTTTTTAAAAGAACTCGTTATCTAACTGCTTTAAACCTTTTAAATTTGAACAGAATTTATTGTGACTTTAATTGGAACCTATAAAATTAACTAATGTCGTAATCACGGTAAACCGTAAAAAGAACGATTGAAGAAAAAGCGTGTTATGTACGACTACATTCTTAATTTAATTATTTAATTTATATACACTCGATATGCATGCAAATATCAATAAATATATCAAGTGATACGCTACAAATTATAATGATAAAATTAAATTACCTGTTATGAGTGTTAGTGCGCATAGACACGCAAATGCAGAAATGTCTATTTCCATAAGGTGCAAGTTGCTGCAGAAGTCCATGATCGCATGCAGCCAATCTCCGAACGACCTCTGACACTGCTGCTTGTCCAACACGACGCCGTTGCAGAACGTCAACCTGGTGTCGTTGGGGTGGGTGCGGTAAGCCAGCCTGAGGACGAAGAGCTCCAAAGACGCCGACTGGAAGAGGAGCTCCTTGTCTTCATTGCACAAATCTTGAAACCCTGGTATTTTGTCGGCGAAATTCCTGATCACGTCCACGGACGTGGTCAGCAGCGTGTAGAACTGCTGGATTTTTTCGGCTTCGGTGATGATTGGTTCTATGGGACTCGGTTCTAAATACTGAGAGTAATCTAGATTGGAAAGATCAGGTGTTGTGTCCACGTGCGCTCTCACTAAAGCTGTTATCAATGATACTGGTGGACTCGGAGGGGACTCTTGTGGAGATTTTGGTTTGGACGGAAGCCTCCCTCTACGACCTGGAATTTATAAATTTACCTTAAGAAATGTAGCTCGTAAAATCAAATTATCTAATTCTAAATCTAATTTTTGCTATGTAGAAACTTCAACATGTCAATAAATTCAGGTTATAGATATAAATCTAATAGATGTAAATAATGAAGAGGCCTTAGGAAGAGACTCTTGTAATTCTTTCGGAGTGAGTTTAGGATTATCTTCAATTTGAACTTCGAAGAACCGATGATGTTAATCGCCATTTTTGTTCTCTTTGTACCTCAACGTTGTTGTTCTGGACCTTGAATATTAACCCATCCATATGTAGTTCTTGATATTTGCCAGATTGTGTTTAATGCCAATTTTATTTTGCTTAGTGCCAATCTGATATTGATTAATGCCAATTTGATTATTTTTTTTTAGATTAATTTATTTTTGTAGCTAGTCAGTTATAACTGAATTTTATTTGTTTGCACGCTTTTAGATATATTTTTTTATAGATTTATACTTTCAATCAATGATTTTTTTTTAGTTTTTACTTTATAATTTATACTTTGATATGAGCGACCTCAATGTTGCCCATGAGAATGTTAGATTGATTCGAATCATGATGTTATGGCTTTGATTGAGACTTGGTTGTGTTCTGACATTGAGGACAATAGTGTTGGTGTAAATGGTTTTAGATTGTTTCGTCTTGATTATCCAACTCATACTGTCTCCTAAGATTTTACCTAATTTCAGATTTATATTACTTCATATTGAGACTTTTTGGTTGGAGATAAACATAAGTGGCTACTGGCGTTCTCTATAAATCTCCTGGTTCTGATTTGAATTTGAATATGAATCATTTCTCTGCTTGGGTGATGTAAATATTGATTTTCTTGTAAATACCCCAACTGTTCGTCTTTACAAATCAGTTCTCGATAGCTTCGGTTTTACGCAGGTACCTTTATGAGGTGTCCGATCATTTACTAATCTTCTTAGTTCTTCATACTCCAGTTGTTGGTAATTGGTCTCAATCAAGAATGTATCGAGATTTTTCCAGATTTGATCATCGTTGGTTTTTTTACGATTTATCTCTGAAGCCTTGGCATTTAGTATATAAAATGGAATCAGTTGATGAAAAGGTGTATTTTTTGTGTGATAACTTATTACATTTATTTGAGCTACATGCTCCAATAAAGATTGGTCGTTTTTCTAAACGTTGATGTTGATGTTCAGTGTGTCGAAAGAGTTGTATTTTCTCTGTCTTCTAACTCAATAAGTTCTGATTCCTTATCATTGAAAATGAATAAGCTTGCTTGTCCAAATGTCACAAATATAGTTAATTCATGTCTTCTGGATGGTGTCTTCCCTGTTTTTAGACGTCAAAACCTTTTCCCAATCTTTAAAGTACTTCTGATGTGGGTATTCAGTTTTGGGTCGCTAGAGGCCAAGTTCGGTTGCCGAGGCTTGATTACGGTGTTGTTTTTGGTCAGAAACTCACGAACAAGTAATGATGTGTGCGCTGTCTCATTATCGTGCTGCAATATTGATGGTTGTTCCACAATTCCGGGCGATTTTTTCGTATTGCTTCACGCAAACGGCATATAACTTCAAGGTAATATTCCTTATTGACCGTGTGACCTTCCGACAAGAAGTCGCCATGTACCTCGCCATTGTAATCGAAGAAAACAGTGAACAAAACCTTCAGATTTGACTGAAATTTTTTGCGTGTTGGATCTTCAGGGATGATTGTGCTTTGTTTTCGACTTCAGAATTTCAAAATGGTCTAACTCAAGAACATCAACTTTTAAGTTCAAGTTCAAGTTCAAGTTTTGGAGATGAAGCACCATCCAATGCCATAATATATCGCTGGTACACTGGCATTCAAACGAAGATGGGCCATTCGACTTTATAGCAGTATAAATCTTTATATAAACTGTATCTTTTATGGAGATCCATATTCTGTCTTCTTGTCTCTTGGAATCTAAAACCCAAGTACTCAAAATGGTTGACTTGTTTTATGGTCTTTCTCTCTCTTTGATAATTAATTTAGTCGGTTCCTTTGCTATTGCCATCACTTTAGTTTTATCCATGTTGATTTCCATTCTGTGTTTTCTTAAAACTTCGTTTCAGATGTTGAGGTTATACTGCAGGTCCCTCCTATTTATTCCTTTTCTTTCGAGGCTCTTACACCCAGGAATGTTAAGTAGACTTTTTTATTGTATGATACTGTCTTGCTCATTATCGTCTTTAATGTAAAGATGTGGTCTTGCGTGCTATGTCCTTTTCTGAATCCACTCTGTGATAGTGCTAATGTTTTCTCGATTTTTCCTCTTAATCTTTTTTCTAGGATTCTTTCATAAACCTTGAGAAGACCACTCACCAGCGAGATGCCCCTATAGTTAGAAGAGTCCTTGGTGTCGCCCTTTTCGTGTATTGACAGGATGACTACTACTTCCCATTCTTTAGGTATCGTCTTTTCTTTTTTCTTCTTGTTATGTAATCCCAGTAGCATCCTCTCTCCTTCTTCTCCTAAATGTTTCAGTAGTTCCGGTTTAATTTTCTTCCTTCTTCTTACATCATCTTTTATCTTTGTTCACCTTAGTATCATTTTCATCAGGACTATATACACGTATTATTGTTAATTCCTGCTCATTATGTGTCTCCAACTCTACAACAAATATTCTTTTCATTATATACCTTCCCTTTGTGTATACTAGCTGTCAAATATTTGCAATTAGGTACCCACTCCTGCTTGTTACCCTACATAAATACCACACACTCTATTAACCAAACCAATATTCCACCCCTATCACCATCACCATCTTCATTCCCATCTTGCTTTCTTAATTTTTTGTTCCCTCGTTTTAGAAATTTTATCCAGCTGCATCTTCAAGGAGTTTCCTTTTGGAGATCTTTCACTAATCGTTCTCTTGTTGCCTTCTTTCTTTTCTCCTGTTGTTTGGATTTCTGTCACAATCCTTCCCTTCTTGATCTCACACTTATTAATTACTTAATTGTACATTCGTCAACGTTTCGGTCCCATTTTTTGACTTTCTTCAAGACTTCTATACTAAAGTTAACACACTATAGGTGGGTAGCCTAACAGACTCAACTTGACCATTTTATATTTTTTCTTCTCTGATAATCTACCTGGTGGATAACTTCTTCTGGATGTACCAGGATGTACTTGGTACAGGTTTAATTAAAAACTTTCGTATCTTTTTTTCGAATTTGAGTTTAAAGTTTTAAAAACTTTGAATGCAATCAACAATGCACAATTAATTAAGAACATCATGGTCCTTTTTGTCCATTTTTTTTGTACGGCATACTATTGAATAATATGACAAATATTGATCAGCTCCTTTAATCTATTTATTGTAATCGACAACAGATATTGGTTTCCAAATTTTTTCTTTAGTCACCCAATCAATGTTGTGGCTTTCTACAATGTTGGTTGAATGAGTTGTTGAAATCAATCGGACTGGTCTCTTTGATTGACAACATTGTAATAGAACAAATTCTAAATTAGTTTTGTAAAAGAATTTGACTAGTGTCTACATTATTGTGATAAATGTCCATGTATATATGGTGCCATAAATTCAAATATGGCTGCAAAAGATTTAAAATTGTTTCCTTCTCCAAAATAAATTCTGAAATAACAAATGTAATCAGTTTTAGCTTCACAAATCATCCGTATAAGCATTCCATATTTAATAATTTTTGAAGCGTTACAAACCTTGAAGGATAACCCTCCTCTCCATGGTATAATGCTTTCATCTAAACCTTTTGAACGCGTACCATATATGGCGAAATCTATCTCTGCTTATGGTCTTGGCAAAAATTTGAATTTCAATTCAACAGTAAACCAAACATCTTTTTCAGTTCTCTAAATTGCTGTCTGTTTTGTGTGTGATAGCGATTTATTTCTGTTGCTAAATAATCGAAGAAATCGTCCCCTATAAAAAGCTGAACCACATCAGCAACACCATCCAAATTGTTTGACATCACACAACCACCTCTTTCTAAAAACTGTTCAATAATTGTTGAATTATCATTTTCCAGTCCAGTACTTCGTCACTTTCATCAGAGTCATCATTTGAATAAGAGTTATCAGAATCGCTAGGCGGTAATGGCAAAATCCTATTTTTTCTGCGACTAAACAATTCTTCATCACTTCGACAGTGGAAGTGATCCACTGTCGAATTCCACAATGTTCGCATCACTTGAAATTTCTGAGAAATCATCAGCATATACTTCACTATTGGAATCAGAAGCCATTATAAGTAAACTAAATAAAAAGAGTGATACGTTGTTGCACTTTCTGCAAAAGTACGTCATCACTTTCGGTGTGGCTGAGGTGTGATTACGGTGTTGCTTTTGGCCAGAAACTCACGAGCAAGTAATGAACACAATTCCAGGCGTTTTTTTCGTATTGCTTCACGCAAACGGCATATAACTTCAAGGTGATATTCCTTGTTGACCGTATGACCCTTTTCGGGTCTTGGTTCTTCAGGAATGATTGTGCTTTGGTTTCGACTTCATAGTTACAACATGGCCTTAACTCAAGAACATCGCACTAATCAACTTTCAAGTTCAAGTTCAAGTTTTGGGGATAAAGCACCATCCAACGCCATAATATATTCGGATTCACAGCCGAAAATGGGCCATTCGACTTTATAACAATACAAATCTTCTCTTTATATAAACTGTATCTTTTATGGAGATCCATATCTTGTCTTCCTGTCTCTTCGAATGTAACACCCAAGTACTCAAAATGGCTAACTTGTTCTATGGTCTTTCCCTCTATCTCGATGTTTACTTTAGTTGGTTTCTTTTGTCTATGTTGATTTCCATTCTGCATTTTCTTAAAACTTCGTTCTAGACGTTGAGGTTATACTGCAGGTCATTCTCCTAGGTATCTGTATCCAACTGTTAGTTTTTTGACATACTTTTGGCATTCCCTTATTACTTCGTCGTTGAGGGCGCCGTTGATATTTGTCATAGGGTCCCGCATATGGACCGAAGTAGCAAAACGCCTAAAGCAATTATCGCCAAGTTTGTTTTGCGTTCGAAGCGCAACGAGTTTCTTGCAGCGATGAGGAGGTGGAAGAAATTGAATGCATCCAATGTGGGCTTTGAGTTGAATGCAAGTATATACATAAACGAGCATTTGACGCCGAGCATGAAGAATCTCTTCAGGAAGACAAGAGAATTTTGTAGACGAGAGAACTTTAAGTACTGCTGGGTCTGGGATGGGAAAATACAAGTGAAGCGCGGTAATGACTCACGAGTCATCGTTGTTCGGAGCAAGAGCTAGATAGGAAGAATGGGGTCTTCCCACTTCTCACTTGTCATTTTACATTATTCTCTTGTCCGAAGTCACTTTGAATATTGATTAGTCATATGGAATCCACTTTACTTAAAATACATAAATGCGATTGAGAGGGTTCAGAAAATATTTTTAAAGCACTTAACTTTTGGATTCAGCAGACACTTATCTCATCTTTCATATGATCAGCAGCTAGTTCACTTTAACTTTATTTTTTTTTAAATTGTTAATTCCTCAATAGACAGTCCTTATGTATTAAAAAATTTAAATTGTATCTGTCACAACGATAATACCCGCAGTTTGTAGTCGTTTCACCCTGAAAGATTTTCATCCAATTATCTAGGTAACTCATCACTGTTCCGAATCATGCGTGCATATGATGACTTTGATGACGTTGATCTGTTTCAGTCGTGTTATTTTTTCAAGAAACAAATTTACCAGCACTTTCGGCCGGACTCGGTCGCCTTGTGAATGGTTCCTTTGCGTTTTTTGTTTATTTTAATTGCAGGATGTTTGCTATTTTTATGAGGTTCTTTAATTTATAAGTGTAACTTTTCAACCACATTTATCTTCTTTTTGTAAAAAGTGTTCCCTAATTTGGAGCCCTAAGAGGGGTCTCTGTTTCGGAGCCATATTGATGTACATAATAATCAAATTAAATAAAGATTGTAAACAGTAGGAGACTCATTACTCCGCCCTACCTAACACCCTCCTCTTTATTCCTCTTCTTTAGAGGCTCTTCTACACTTTGTTTCTCTTTACTAATGTTTTCTCGATTTTTCCTCTTAATCTTTTTTTCTAGGATCTTGAGAAGGCCACTCAGCAGTGAGGTGCCCCTACAGTTAGAACAGTCTATGGTGTCGCCCTTTTGGTGTATTGGCAGGATGACTACTACTTCCCATTCTTTAGGTGTCGTCTTTTCTTTTTTCTTTTTGTTATATAATCTCAGTAGCATCCTCTCTCCTTCTTTTTTTCAGTAGTTCCGATTTAATCTTCTTCCTTCTTCTTACATCATCTTTTATCTTTGTTCATCTTAGTATCATTTTCATTAGGACTATATACACGTATTATTGTTATTTCCTGCTTATTATGTGTCTTCAGCTCTACAATCAATGTTCTTTCATTATATGCTTTCCATTTGTGTATACTAGCTGTCAAATCTTTTGAAATTAGGTATCCCACTCCTGCTTGTTTCCTTACATTAATACCATCCACCTGATTAACCAAACCAATATTTCACCCCCATCACCATCCCCATATCCATCTTGCTTTCTTAATTTTTTTGTTCCCTTGTTTTAGGAATTTTATCCAGCTGCATCTTCAAGGAGTTTCCTTTTGGAGATCTTTCACTAATCGTTCTTTTGTTGCTTTCTTTCTTTTCTCCTGTTGTTTGGATTTCTGTCACAATCCTTCCCTCATTGATCTCACACACTTCTCCCTCTATAATTAACTTATTGTATCAAATATCTGCTCTCTGGCCCCTGCCCTTTGTCTCCCTTAGGAATGAAAAAATCATAACCATTTATTACTTAATTGTACATTCATCAACGTTTCGGTCCCATTTTTTCTTCAAGACTGGTCTCTTTGATTGCCAACAATAGAACGTCTTGTCGATGACAAAAAAAGGTTTCTCCTTTTTTTAGTTTTACACGTTTTAAACATGGCAGAAGGTCTCTATTTGGACGAATAGTACCATAAATTCTAAATTAGTTGCAAAAAATTTCTTGGAGGCGACTTCCTTCTCCACAATAAGATCGCCTGAACAGAGGAGAAGAGAAGAAGAAAGAAAGACAAAGAGTAGTGAGGTAGATGAAAAAGACGGGAACGACATGGAAGAAATAAAACAAACGCTGCAAGGCATTACGAGGCAAATGGAAGAGAATGCAAACGAACTAAAACAGGAGAGAAGAGAACTAAAAACTGAGATGAAAGAACTAAGGGCAGAGGTGGAAAGGAAGGAGAAAGAATGGGGAGCGGAAAAGCAGACACTTATTACC
>JAUIMW010001554.1:0-12292 GCA_033557785.1 Enochrus cinctus
TTCAATATTTGATCTACCTGCTTTATGCTTGTTTTTTTTCCATCTGTACAAACAGAATGATACAAGTTTAATAGGTACATGGTCTATTACCAACTTGTTTTCCGATTAATTACTAGGGAAGCAAACAGTTATATTTGCGTGCAAATGTTGGCAGTGCTGTGTTATTTTGATATAACTGTCAATGTTAATTTGACATAACTGTCAATGTCATTTTGGCATAACTGTCAATATCAATGTCACTTATATGAATTTTGTTATTATCGTATATAATTTTAATAAATTCATTAAATTTTTTTAAATTAAAATAGAAGTTACTTCTTGTATTAAGTAAGACATATTCTATTGATAAGTAACATTGGTTTGCATTAAATATTGATGAAAATGTGTATAAAAACAGCATTTTATGCCAAAAAAATATTAACAGTAAAACAATTAAAAATATTTCTAGAAAAACATTAACATTATTGATACTTTCGAAATAAAATTTAAAAGAAAAGAAGAATTTAAATATATAAAAAATAATAATAATAAAGTAAATAATAATCAAAAAAGTAAATAATAAAATACAATTAAAATAATAAGTTAAAATTTAACAGTGTCCAATATTTTGTTTTTATATCAAAGAACAAATAAAGGGAAAACAGTAGTCAAAACACAAGAATAATTTTTCTCCTTTTATTTGCTCTTTCACAAAATATTGGAGATTCAAATTTCAACTTATTTTTTATCGTTTTTTAGTTTTTTTTTAAATTATTCCTTTCGGAAACTTGGTCCATGCAGTCTTAATTTTTTTTTAATCAAACTATATGGAGGAAAAACAGGTGCACTCCAAGGGATTCATCTTGGAGGCTTACATGAAACAAACAAAGACAGAGATCACGGTCAGTAGATGGACAGACATAGGAGAATACAATGGGAATGTTACTTGAAAGCAAGGAACTATATTTACTGGTAATTGTACATTGTTTTATTAAGTTGGTCGGTAATAAGTCAGTGCTTGCACTATAATATCCACAACTAAAAAAAATATCATTTAGATCTGCAATTTCATCACTACAAGTGCACTTTGGGCAGTGCAATTCTACCATATATATTATTACCCATGTCTAAACTTGAACCTAGATATTGTTGAGAAAAGAAGCCTGTTGGTGTTAATATCTGTTGACCATTGTGTCTTGAATATGTGAGGATGTATCAATGCATACTGTGTCACATCTTCACTATAGGAGTTTCTCCAGTATTCCTGCCATTTATCTCTGAGAATACTTTGCTTCTGAAGTTGAAGAGTATCTTCTGATGTGATCAATTGGTGTTATTTTAACATGTGCTTTCAACCAGTAGAATGTAATCTGGAATCCTGAAGTCACCAATTTTGCAACTTGGTTAAGAATCTCTCTGATAATTGAATTGGTGTTAAAGAGTGACTATCCACTAGATAATCTTTCCAATACACTCTGACTATTGGACATAACAACAATGGATCGTTCTTCATAACATTCAACTATTTTGAGGACCTCTAAAATACCAACAGCTTCAGCAGTAAAAATCGATGCAAGCTTATTTAATTTAAATCCTCTCTCTAGTTTCTTCTCTACATTGTAAAAATTTTTGAACCATCTGTGAAATACACAGTTGAATCTTTTAGTTGGTACATAAGTGAATCCGTTATAAGGTGGCTAAGTAAGGCTTCACTGTAAGATATCGCTCTCTGGTCATGCCAGATCTGTATATTTAAGTTTTCAATCTGAGTGTAGGCCTTCGCTAGGAGAAGTGACAACTTTTTACTCTAATAATTTTCTGTTAAATCAGATATAGCTAATTGACTTATCCTATTGAGTATCGGGTCACATTTCAAAGCCTTATACTTAAAAAACAGCTTTGCTGCTAGATACTTCCTATGCAAAACCAGAGGCAGCTCAACCACTTCCACATGCAAGGCATCAACAGAGTGCTTTATTCTGGATGACATCCAGTCTTTTCAGGTTTATCCTACATGTATTAGAGTACAACATACACCCATACTCCAAGAGAAATCTAGTCAATGTTCTGTAGATTTTCAAGACAATAACATAATCCATCCCCCACCGTACATGAGTTAACATTCTTAGCAGATTCAGTGACTTTTCACAGCTGCCCACCAGATCCAAAACATGAAGAGTCTATTTAAGTTTGTTCTTAATAATTAATCCTAGATGTTTAATTGAAACCTTGATTTGAAATGTGATGGTGTCCAGATCAATAGTACCTGCAAGCGTATTTCAGTATTGTATTTAGGTCTTCTTACAACAACGGTAATTAAAGCCACAAGCTATAAATACAGATATCAACAGCATATTGAACAACCATCGTATTTTGAGGTAGGATGTAATGCAGATCATATGTGTACAGGTTGAAGAGTAGTGGACTGAGGATTGCCTCTTGCGGAAGCCCTTTGGATACGTAACGAGGACCCAGAAAGATTGGTCATGCTCTACTTGAATAAGACTCAATTTTATTTTATAAATATTTAAAATATAACTATTTCTATAGTTATATTTTAATTTATTTTTTTATTTTAATATCTGTTTTGTAAGTATTTTAACAAGTAAAAAATGGAATACCTATACGGTTATATAATTTATTTTTTGTATTTTTATTTCTTTTAACGTAATGAATTTTGTTATTTTCGTAATTTTAATAAATTCTGATTATATTTAGAAATAAATTTTAAATTTTATCTTAAGGGTACACATTTTATTTTTTAAATTTTCAACTCACAAAATACAAAAAACTATCGAATCAAATAAACATAATAAATTTCAAACACTAAAAATACGTAAGTAGTGGAGTACTTGTAGGACATTTCCTGTCCTTCAGACCTTCTGTTAATTCTTTATTTTATATTGTTTCTTATTCTGTTTTAGTAACAACTGATTTTTGTTTTTAAACATAAATTAAGAAAAAAAATTATATTAGAAATACAGTTTTTAATTCTGCAGCAACATTAGAATATTAATTGAATATATAATAATAATCTTATGGTGAAATAGTTCAAAAAAAAAACCAGAACCACCAGGGGCTCTGGCGAATATGGAATATCCTCCAGGTGTTCGGTCCCTTACCTTTTTCTTATTGATATCTGTAATCTTTGTATTTTTGTTGAGAATAAAAAAAACGTGACGTGTTAAATCCATTAGTAAGAAGAAGACCGTACACCTGGAGGACATTCCATGTCCCCCAGATCCCCTGGTGCTCATTTTTTGTGCAAAGTTCGTTTAATAGTAATCTAATAATGAAGTAGTTTAAAAAAAAGAGGGGCCACCAGAAGGTCTGGGGGACATGGAATGTTCTCCAGATGCTCCAGGTCTTCTATCTTCTTCTTACTGATATCTGTAATCTACATATTTTTCAACACCAGATGGACCCCCTGGTGTCTTTTTTTTTAATTTAATTTTACAGCAACATTAGAATGTTAATTGAATATCTAATAATAATCTAATGATGAACTAGTTCAAAAAACATAAAAGAGGAACCACCAAAGGGTCAGGAGGACATGGAATGTCCTAACGGTGCTCATTCTTTTACCTTCTTCTTACTAATATTTGTAGTTTACGTATTTTTTTTGAGAATAAAAAGTGGAGCACGTGAAACGCAAATGAAAAAAAAAAAAAACAATTTCCATTTTTTTTATTTATAAATATTTTTATTTTAAAATATCTTAATTTTTTTTGTAACAAACAACGCAGATGATTGGGATTTATTATTTTTTAAATACTTCAATTAACATTTTTAAATTGTATTATTAAAAAAAAATTAAATAATTTAAAATAATTTTTATTTTTGATATTAATTTTATTTTTATGCATATTTTAATCAATATTAAACATAAATAAATTTTACTTATCAATAATGTAATTTTTTATTTAAAACTCTCAATGTTATTTTAATTATGTTTTTCACTTATTTTATCTTTTTTGTTTGTTTTTTTTTATAAAATGAATTTTGTTATTTTCATATATAATTTTAATAAACTCAAAATTTGTTAAAACTATATACAAAGCCAACAAAATTCATTATATAAAAAAAACTAACTGAAAATAAAAACATGAAAAGTCAAAAAACAAGAATAAAAGTATAAAATAATATTTTTTATGGAATAAAATATTTGAAGTTATAAACAAAAAACTATAATTTTTTTTAAGTCAACATTTAGAAGCACTTTTTTAAATATCAATACTATTTATAAAAATTTAAAAATAAAAAAAAAATGATTCCAAAAAAGTTTTTCCTTGATGTAATTTTATTTTCTAAAAGTATAAAACAATAACAATAAAAAAATGAGTAGATGACAAAGTACCTGGAGAACATTTCGTGTATCTCTGATGTTCTTTTTTACATTTTTTTTTAAATTCTATAACAATGTAAGAATGTTATTTTAATTATATTTAACAATCTACGATTGAAGTAAAATAACATAAAAAAGGAGCACTCGGAAATCTAGGAGACATGGAATGTCCTCCAGGTGCACTGTTACCTAAATACTTTTAATTGAGAATAAAAAAACTTGATTAATTTAAGTTTTACTCATCAGTAAGAAGAAGGTAAAAGACTGAGCACCTGGAAAACATTCCATGTCCCCCAGACCCCCCTGGTGGTCCCTCTTTTATAAATTTTTTAAATACATTTTTTTAAATACTTCATCATTAAGTTGGAATTAACATTCCAATGTTGCTGTAGAATTAAAACCTTTGTAAAAATTTGAGCACCAGGTGCTCGGTCTTCTTGTTACTAATGGATCTAACACATCATGTTTTTCTATTTTCAATAAAAAAAATACGTAGATTACAGATATCAATAAGAAGAAGGTAGGAGACCGAGCACCTGGAGGACAACCCATGTCCCCCAGACCCCTTGGTGGTCACTCTTTTATATATTTTTTTAAACTACTCCATCATTAGATTATTATTAGATATTCAATTAACATTCTAATGTTGCTGCAGAATTAAAAACTCTGCAAAAAAGGGAGCACCAGGTGCTCGGTCGTCTTCATACTGATAGATTTAACACATCACATCTTTTTATTTTCAATAAAAAATATGTAGATTACATATATCAGTAAGAAAAAAGTAGAAGACCGAGACTCCTGGTGCTCCTTTGTTTGCAAAGTTTTTAATTCTACAGCATCATTAGAATATTAATTGAATATCTAGTAATAATCTAATGGTGAAGTAGTTTAAAAATAATACAAAATAGAGACCACTAGGAGGTCTGGGGGACACAGAATGTCCTCCAAGTGTTCGGTCTTCTTTTTACTAATGAATATAACAATTTCTTTTTGTTACACATATAAGTTTTGAAGCAACATTCTTATAGTAAAAAAAACATAAAAAAGGGACTACCAGGAGGTTAGGGAGACATGGAATGTCCCCAGGTATTCTATTATTTATGAGTATATTTTTTTTAACTACTTCATCATTAGATTATTATTAGATATTCAATTAACATTCTAATGTTGCTGTAGAATCAAAAACTTTGTAAAAAAAGGAACCACCAGAGGGTTTGGGGGACACGGAATGTCCTCCAGGTGTTCAGTCTTCTTTTTACTAATGGATTTAACATATTATATTTTTTATTTTCAATAAAAAATACATTGATTACAAGCATGTAATGATATTAAAAAATCATGATGTGTTTTAGTTCAATTATCATTCTGAAAGTTTGTAAAAAAAAGGAGCACCCCCTGGGGGACATGGAATGTCTTCCAAGTGTTCGGTCTTTCATCTTCTTCTTACTGATGGGTTAGACTTAAACACATAATAAATTTTTATTCTCAATAAAAATTACACAGACAATAGGATATCTGAAGGACACTCCATGTCCCCCAGACCCCTGGTGCTACTTTTTTTTACACAATTTTTAGTTCTGTAACAACGTAAGAATGTTAATTCAATTTCTAATGACAATCTAGTGACGAAGTAGTTTAAAAAAATATAAAAGAAAGACTACCAAGGGATTTGGATGACATAGAATGTTCTCCAGGTATTTGGTCTTCTACCTTCTTCTTGTTAGTGAGTTAAACTTAAACATATCATGTTTTTTTTATTCTCAATGAAAATAACGTAGGTGCCAGAATACTTGGAGGACATTTCATGTCATGATAAAGTAGTTTAAAAAACACATAAAGATAAACCACTAAAGAGTCTGGGGGACATGGAATGTTTTCTAGATGCATCTTTTTATTGAAAATAAGTTTAACATTAGAATGTTAATTGAATATCTAATAATAATCTAATGATGAAGTACCTAAGAAAAACATAAAAGAGGGACCAGCAGGGGGTCTGAAGGACATGGAATATCCCCTAGGTATTCTGTTTTTTATGAGTAAGAAGAAGGTAGAAGATTATTAGATTATTATTAGATATTGAATTAATATTCTAATGTTGCTGTAGAATTGAAAAAAAAAAGAACACCAGGGGGTTTGGGAGACATGGAATGTCCTCCAGGTGTTCGGTCGTCTTCATACTGATAGATGCTTTTTCATTAGATTGTTATCTAATAATTAACATTCTAATGTTGCTGCAGAATTAAAAACTTTGTAAAAAAAGAAACACCAGAGGGTCTGGGGGACATGGAATGTCCTCCAGGTGCTCGGTTTTCTATCTTCTTTTTACTGACATCTGTAACCTACGTATTTTCTATTGAGAATAAAAAAACATGATGTATGATCCATTAGTGAAAAAAAGACCGAACACTTGGAAGACATTCTATGTCCCCCAGACCCCTTAGTGGTCTCTATTTTGTGTTATTTTTTAAACTACTTCATCATAAGATTATTATTAGATGTTCAATTAATATTCTAATGTTACTGTAGAATTCAAAACTTTGTAAAAACGGAGTGCTAAGGAGTCTGTGGGATATGGAATGTCATTCAACGTATTTTTTATCAAGAGTAAAAAGATATGATGTATTAAATCTATCAGTATGAAGAAGACCGAATACCTGGAGGACATTCCATGTCTCCCAGACCCCTGGTGGTCCTTTTTTTACAAAGTTTTTAATTCTACAGCAACATTACAATGTTAATTGAATATCTAATAGTAATCTAATGATGAAGTAGTTTAAAAAAAACATAAAAGAGGGACCACCAGGGGGTCTGGGGGACATGGAATGTCCTCCAGGTGCTCGGTCTTCTTCTTACTTATGGATTTAACAACATGTTTTTTATTCCAAATAAAAAATACGTAGATTACAGATATCAGTAAGAAGGAGGTAGAAGACCGAGCACTTTGAGAACATTCCATGTCTTTTAGATCCCTGGTGCTTCTTTTTTTACAAAGTTTTGAATTCTACAGCATCATTAGAATGTTGATTGAATATCTAATAATCATCTAATGATGAATTAGTTTAAAACGTAACATAAAAGAGGAACCACCAGGGAGTCTGGGGGACATGGAATGTCCTCCAGATATACTACATTCTACGTTTTTTCAAAATCAGTGAAATATACACATTTAGGAATAAGAAGACGTAGAAAATAAAAAATATAACACAAGTTCCAATTTCAATTATTAATAATCGTAAGAAGGCATTTCGTTACCTAACTTTCTTTTTGTGAATATTTGTTCTTCCCAAATCTTAGACATATAATAGAAGTTCTATTTTTAAATAACATAAAATACAGAGTACTTTAGATATATTCTATGTCTATTTCATTTTTTATATATAATTGTGTATTGAATTATAATTTTAAATTACGTCAAAAATAGTATTAGGGATCTGGGAATACCAAAAAATCAAGTTCTATAATAGCTAAAAGAATTTAAAACTACATAATGTAGGATACTAGAAGATCTTTTGTATACTTTTTAGAGTTATTAATTACTATTATAAGTGTAAATTTTTGAACATTACACTTAAAATATCATAATTTCGATTGTCAATAAAACAGTGTATCTGGTGCTCCTTTTTTAACGTAGTTTTCAACTATAATTTTATATTAATACAAAAAAAGAGAATTCAAAACTACATTTAAAAGAACACCAGGGGGTGTATATATTATACATAGAACATAGAAAGAACTTCCGAGGAGTCTGGGAGTATAATATGTTCTCCATACACTTCGTTTTAATGTAGATATTACAGCTTACAATTTTGGAGACAACATACTTATAATATCATGGCTAATCTATGTATTTTTTTATTAAGAATAAAAAAAACATGATGTGTTAAATCCATTAGTAAAAAGAATACCGAGCACCTAGAGGACATTCCATGTTCCCCAAATTCCTTGGTAGTTTCTCTTTTATGTTTTTTAACTACTTCATCATTAGATTATTATTATATATTCAATTAACATTCTAATGTTGTTGTAGAAATAAAAACATTGTAAAAAAAAGGACCACCAGGAGATCTGGGAGACGTGGAATGTCCTCCAGGTGCACTGTTATCTTCGTTCTTTTTATTGATATGTTTAAGTTTAACCTGCCATCAAGAAGAAGATAGAAGATCGAGTATTTGGAGGACATTCCATGTTCCTCAGATCCCCTGGTGGTCCTTTTTTTATAAACTTTTTAATTCTACAGCAACATTAGAATGTTAATTAAATGTCTAATGGCAATCTAATGATGAAGTAGTTTAAAAAAAAAACTTAAAAGAGAGATAACCAGGGGGTCTGGAGGACATGAAATGTCCTCCAGGTGCTCGGTCTTTTTCTTACTTACGGATTTAACACATCATGCTTTTTCTATTTTCAATAGAAAATACGTAGATTGCAGATATTAACAAGATAGAAGGCCATCTAGGGGTCTGGAGGATATGGACTGTCCTCCAAGTGCTCAATCTTTTACCTTCTTCTTATTGATATCTGTAATCTACATTTTTTTCATTGACAATAAAAAGACATGATGTGTTAAATCCATCAGTAAGAAAAAGACTGAACACTTGGAGAACATTCCATGTTCCTCAGACCCCTTGGTGCTCCCTTTTTTAAAAAGTTTTTAATTCTACAGCAACATTAGAATGTTAAATGAATATCTAATAATAATGATAAAGTAGTTAAAAAAACATAAAAGAAAGACCACCAAGGAGGGCATGGAATATCCTCCAGGTGCTCCAGGTTTTCTACCTTCTTCTTATTGATATCTGTAGTCTACGTATTTTTTATTGAAAATAGAAAAACATGGTATGTTAAATCCATCAGTAAGAAGAAGACGAAGCACCTGGAGGACATTCCATGTCCCCCAGACGTGGTAATTCTTCTTTTATGTTTTTTTTAAATACTTCATCATTAGATTATTATTAGATATTCAATTAACTTCTAATGTTGCTACAGTATTAAAAATTTCATAAAAAAGGAGCATTAGGGGGTGTGGGGAACATGAAATGTCCTCCAGGTGCTCAATAAAGAATATGTAGATGACAGATATTAGTAAGAAGAAAGTAGAAGTCTTGAAGTACCTGGAGGATATTTCATGCTGCTAGTTCCTCTTTTATGTTTTTTTTAAAGCTAGTTCATCATTAAATTATTATTATATATTCAATTAATATTCTAATTTTGCTGTAGTATTAAAAACTTTTTAAAAAAGGAGCACCAGGGGGTTTGGGGGACATGGAATGTCCTCCAGGTGTTCGTTCTTGTTCTTACTGATAGATTTAACATATCATGTTTTTTTATTTTTAATAAAAAATACGTCGACTACAGATATCAATAAGAAAAATGTAAGAGTTTTTAATTCCGTAACAAAATTAGAATGTTAATTGAATTTCTAATAGTAATCTAATGATGAAGTTGCTAAAAAAACATAAAAGAGAAACCAACAGGGGGCCTGGGGGACATGGAATGTCCTCCAGGTGCTCGGTTTTCTTTTTACTAATGGATTTAATATATCATGTTTTTCTATTTTCAATAAAAAATATGTATATTACAAATATCAATAAGAAAAAGGTAGGAGATTTGGAGCACCTGGAGGTGGTTCCTCTTTATGTTTTTTTAAACTATTTCATCATCAGATTATCATTAGATGTTCAATTATCATTCTAATATTGCTGTAGAATTAAAAACTTTGTAAAAAAGAGCACCAGGAGGTCTGTGGGACATGGAATGTCCTTCAGATCCTTTTTCTTCATTCTTTTTGATATCTGTAATCTTCGTATTTTTTATTGAGAATAAAAAAAAACATGATGTTAAATCCATTAGTAAAAAGAAGACTGAATGCCTGGAGGACATTCTATGTCCTCCAGACCTCCTGGTCTGTGGTTTCTGTTTTGTGTTATTTTTTATACTAATTCATCATAAGATTATTATTAGATGTTCAATAAACATTTGAATGTACAGAACTGGCTGCAGAATTAAAAACTTTGTAAAAAAAGAAGCATCAGGGGGTCTGGGGGACATGGAATGTCCTCCAGGTACAGGGTCGCCTTCATAACTGATAGATTTAACACATCATATCTTTTTATTTTCAATAAATATGATGATTGTAGATATCAGTAAGAGGAAGGTAGGAGACCGAGCACGTGGAGTAGATTTCATGTCCCCCAGACCCCCTGGTGGTCATTCTTTTATGTTTTGTAAAGCTATTTCATCAGTAGATTATTATTAGATATTTAATTAATATTCGAATATTGTTGTAGAATAAAAAACGTTGTAAAAAAAGGGAGCAGCAGGGGGTCTGGAAGACATGGAATGTTCTCCAGGTGTACTGCAAACTACTATTTTATCATTAGATTATTATTAGATATTCAATTAACATTCTAATACTGTTGTAAGATTAAAAACTTTAATGTCTTCCAGGTGTTCGTTTTCATACTAATGGATTTAACATGTCATGTTTTTCTATTTTCAATAAAAAATAAGTAGATTACAGATATCAGTAAGGAGACCCAGCATCTGGAGGACATTTCATGTCCCTCAAAACCTCTGGTAGTCTCTCTTTTTTATTAGTTTTAAACAACTTCATCACTAGATTGTCGTTAGAAATTAAATTAACATTCTAATGTCGCTGTAGAATTAAAGATTTTGTAAAAAAGGAGCACCAGGAGGTCTGGGGGACATGGAATGTTCTCCAGGAGCTCGGTGTTCTTTTTACTAGCGGATTTAACATATAATGTTTTTCTTAATTTCTTAATTCTTGTAATCTGGGGATATGGAATATTTGGATGACATTCCATGCAACAACGATATAATGAAGTAAAACGTAAAATATACATATTAAAATTTTGTTTAGTATATAACCTATATTGAAATATGATATTAAAACTACACAGAGAGAACAAGGAATACTTCTTCTTATAGATATTTAAAATTAAAATACTATAAGAATGTTGCCTCAAAACTTATATTAAAAGGAATTGTTATGTCCCCCAGACCCCCTAGTGATCTTTGTTTTGTATTATTTTTAAATTACTTCAACATTGTTATAGAATTAAAAACTTTGTAAAAAAAAGAGCACCAGGGGTTCTGTGGGACATGGAATGTCTTCCAGATGCTTCGTCTTATATCTTCTTCTTACTGTTATCTATATTCTACGTATTTTTTATTGAGAAGAAAAACATGATATGTTAAATCCATGAATAAGAATAAGACCGAACACCTGGAGGACATTCCATATTCACTAGACCTCCTGGTGTTCCTTTATTTACAAAGTTTTTAATTCTACAACAATATTAAAATATTAATTCTAATGAATGAGACAGAAGAGAAGATAATGGCGATAATGAAAAGGACAGCTACGAGAAGCCAGACAGAGGGGATACAAAGCAAAACTAA
Organism: Enochrus cinctus; assembly: GCA_033557785.1. Taxonomy (NCBI): domain Eukaryota; kingdom Metazoa; phylum Arthropoda; class Insecta; order Coleoptera; family Hydrophilidae; genus Enochrus; species Enochrus cinctus. The sequence goes on from JAUIMW010001554.1 coordinate 11,747, forward strand.
TCTACGTACATACATAAACAGGAATAAAAGAACAGTAAGTGAGAGATCATCAAGAGAAGATCCACTCGAAGTGGAGTTGAGAAAAATATTAAGAACTGTCGGTATAAAAAACTAAAGAAAACAGAATACAAGCTAGGACTAAGAGGAGAGAATGACTATGGAAGTAAACAAAATGGGGATAAAAGGCAAAGTGGTAATGGGAAGATTGAAAAATGGGTGAGGTTGTAGAGAAGGGTGAAAGAGAAAGGACTGGAGGAAGAGTTTGAACAAGCAAAACTAGATATCTTCGTGGACGGAAAAGATAAAAAAACATATAAAAGAAAAATAAATGGCATGAGAAACATACCTAAACCCAGGAACAGCATAAAGTTATAAAGCATACAAAGAAAGAAGTCAGGAAGAAGGGACTTTCGATAAGAATAAGATATAATAGACTGATTATAGAGGAAGAAGCGAAGAGAGTAGCCGAAAGGGAATATATGGGGCAAGGTAATGCAAGTGAAAAAAGAACAGTGAGCGAGAGACCACCAAAAGGAGATACATTAG
>JAUIMW010001555.1:0-12289 GCA_033557785.1 Enochrus cinctus
AGGAATAAAATAAGATATACTCGCGGTTTCCTCTTTCTTTCAGCGATTTCCGTGTAAAATTCCAGGGCTGGCTCCGCAAGGTATCGAGAAGTTTAAATTTGTTCGTAAAATATCGCTAGATTGAACACGAATTTTGTACTTTGAATGAGCCTTCACAAGTAGATAGGTACTAGGAAGGGACAATTTATAAAGACATGAAACACTGATGAAGATTAGGAATATTTATAAAAAGCTTGGATTTTACGAACTAAGTGTTATTACTTTACATTTTTATTATGAATTATTTAATTACAAATACTGACATAATTGAACAGGAATGCCATCATAGGTAACTTTAGGTCTCGATAGATTCGTTGCTGATGTACCACGACCCATTGATGATACTGCATAGTACTTGATCAGTAATGCTTGAAGTACTTTGATGTGGAATATCTTGGTGCAACCCCAGAGTTGCGTACCGTAAGTTTACACGTGTTTCAATATTTATTTATAGACTCAAAGTACCACCTGATAAGCCAATGGATTTGTTTGAGTTTTAACTCTGGTAGGCGTTCCACAATGGATCAAAAGAAAGGGCTTGGAAAGATGCTAATGTAGTGCGTGGAGGCCCAATAAAATACTTCCATGTTCTGGAGCCACAAATACAACTTACCCTCATGTTGAAATTCATGAATATTACAAACGATAGTCTGCGATTTTAAGGAAAGCGATATTTTTGTCGAAACGTTTACGTTATTATGGAGCACACTAAGAAAAGAACGTCTGATTACTGAGAATTCTGACATGGTTGCTGATGCCTCAAGTAGACATTTTCAGCTCGATGTAGCTAGTAATACATCTGCACAAAAATTTCTATAGCATTCCTTCCCTTTTCGATTGTTTTTACTTGTTTTCAATTGATACCGATGAGTTGAAGTCCATTGTTATGAAAATGAAAATTTGGTTATGATGAATGGAATGCTCGTTCACTACTTCCGAAAAAATCTAATTTACTAAACTGCATACATTTACATAATTTAGACGTAATAACAATGAGCGAAACTTCTAATAAAAAATCGATTTTAAAGGTTTTCATGTGTATAGAGTAGATAGACAACACCTTATGGTGGGGTCGCTATTTTAGTAAACAAAAAATTAAAACAGAACAAATTACCCTTCTATCAAATTAGAACCCACTTATAGAAATTTGTTGCGTAAAACTCACTTTAAATAATGCAAAACTCTCAATTGTATTACCCTCCAAATATAAGAACTTCAGATAGTGACTGGTTTAATATAATGTCGCAATTTAAGGAAAGTACAATAATAACTGGCGACTTTAATGCCCAACATACACTATGGGGTTCCCAATGGCAAAACCCCTCAGGAAAAGCACTTGTGGAGACCAAAATCCGTTCCGGATACCAATATGTGCAGTAGCGATTTGGCAGGTTCGGTGCAATGGGAAGTTTTAAGCGACACAATGATGTCAGATCACTATCGAATTTTGATAAACACTGCTCTCAGAAAGGTCAACGCTAAGAATAATATCACATACGAATGGAAAGTTAATAAAGCGGATTGGAGCTTATACCAATCTGTTCTGAGTGAAATAGTAAAATATCATACTCCATCAAAAGATATAACTGAGGAATATGACAGGTTAAAAACTTATAGTAACAATGCAGCAGATAAAGCGATACCCCAGAACAAAAAAGTCAATAGTAAATATAAAATAACCCCAGTGTGGTGGTGCCAAGAATGCGATATGATGATTGAAAAAAGAAAACAACTACAAGCGCATATAAAAGAGATCCTTCGTTTGAAAATTTTATAAACTGTAAAAGAGGAATTGCTCGGTCTAAGTTGTTTTTCAAAAAAAGAGCAAAACGATCAACACCTATTGCACAAATTTGGAAGACTTGAATATCTGGTAGTCTGCAAAATAATCCATAATCCAGAAGATATCCATAGATTCTTAAATCAATTAGCTAAGAAAGGCTCTGCAATAAACATGAAGGACAATAATATCCAGGATGGCAATCAAAACAGCCTTGTAAAATTGGGGCTCGAATGGTGGTTAGAGGCAAATAAGCTACTCCCGGTTTTAAACGCGGCAAAGGTACTGCCCATGTCTTATCTCACTTAGTCTGTAGTATACAGAACAGCAATAAAAATAATAAATATTTTGCATGTTTGTTTGATGACATTAAAGGAGCTTAAGACTGTGTCCAATTACACATTGTGAAACAAAAAATGTTATACATACAAATTTTCACATTTAATTGCAAAGATGTACACGAACAGGAAAATCAAAATAAGGTCAAGCGGTCAGTGCGCAGATTCAAGAATTGTGACAGAAGGTCTCTCTCAAGGAACTGTTTTGAGTCCCTTGCTCTTTAACATATACACAAAAGATATACATGATAACATGGACCAAGTAATACAGGATATTAAGTAAGCGGACGATTTCTGCTTTTATACAACCCAATCTACATGGAACGAAATTAAAAATCGATTCAACTATCTAGGATATTGTCTAAAAATTTGGCTTGGTTGATACGACTTAAGTTTTGACACGGATGCTACCCAAAACATCTTTTTTAAATACGGATATTTCCAGACCCATACTGTGAATGTGATAAAGAAATTAATTCAAAAGAAAGTTGATCTACCAATAAATATTCTACATCTATTAGCGTTAGACAGAACAGAGATATACTCCTGTATTATTTTTTAAAAGATTACAACATAAATATGTAAGCCTTTGTTCCACCTTCTGGTGATCCTCCGGTTATCCATGGTTCAGTTTGTGTTGTTCTCCTCAAGATGGACCCCTTGAGGTGAAGAGCGTTTTTCCAATGTCGATAATTTATGTATTGTGCTTGCTAAAAGTTTGCAAACCAAAACCAAAAAAAAAAGATACCTTAGCGCTACTTTTCAGCAAGGTGCTCTTCCTACTCACTTAAAAACATTTAAGGTCATACCAGTCTATAAAATGGGTGATCCAGCTAACATACAAAATTATCGTCATCTTTTTTCTCTAAATTAACGTCATTTTTTTCTTAAATGTTGTCATTGTGAATGATCGTATCCATATTTCTATTTTTAAAATATCTACTGAAACTTCTACTTAGGAACTGTTAAAAATTATATTTGAGAATGGAAATGTGGGCAAATTGACTTGTTTTAAAAGCAAATAATACTGCTTTATTTTTTCAGGGTGGTTTGAAACTAATAAAGCAATTCTAAATTATTCCAGAAGTCATTTTATTATATTCTAACTGTAAAACATAAGAAACTATCGGCCAAGTGCCCAGACGAATACACCTCTTTTAAAATTACAGAGCAGCCATCCGAAGCCAACACCAGTCATTCTGGAGCTTTTTAGCTCGTCTACAACGCAGAATTTGTCTAGCTAAGAAATAAATATAAAAATGAAGAAAAGAAACCAGTTATTTTCATAACAAAAGCTGTTGTACTTCGTAAAAGGATACAGCTTGGCGTCTTACTTTTCATGAGATTCCCATATACATGGATGTACCTGTATTTTCATTCAGAAGAGCTGCCTTACCTAAAAAGTAAATTAATATTAGAATGCAGCTAACCGACAAATCCAACAAATAAAATCTTATTGCTGATGAGCCTTTGGAAATTTTCTTTTAATGAATTACTAGCTAATCTAAAAAAGACTAATATCACTGCACCCGGAAAAGATATGATTTATTACAGCATGCTATATAACTTACCAACACCCTCAAAATTAGTATTGCTCAAATAATTTAAACAATCACAACATCCCACTCGACTGAAAAACATATTTAATTCTTACAATTTTAAAGCCAGGGAAAACACCACTCCATCAAGATTCATATAGACCAATCTCCTTATCATCATGTATTCTAAAAACTTTCGAAAGAATATTAAAATCAAGGCTAATGAGCTGGTTGGAACAAAATGGATTATTACCACAAACACAATTTGGATTTCGCCCAAGATCATCTTGTATGGACAATGTGTCAATGTTATCAGTCATAAACATCGGACCACGAACATCGAACAAGATACTTTCACAGGGAAGTATTCTGAGCCCACTACTCTACACTGTATATACACACGATTTGGAAAAGTATTTTAACAAAGATATAAAAATCCTACAATTACCCTAATTATCCTACCTTATAAATAACGATTTAAATGCAGCAGTGAGTAAGATCAGTAAATGGATGGATAATCATGGTCTGTCAATTTCCAGTCACAAATCAACTGTTTGCACATTTACTAGAAGTTCTTATAACCATCCACCTATTATGTCCCTTATAAGAAGGAGGTAAAATTTCTTGGAAAACTATTGGATTCCAAATTGAATTGGAAATCGCAAATACCAATTTGGCAGTAATGGTTTACAAATCATTCTCAAGGTCAATTCTGGATTATGGTAGTTTCTGGTACTATCAAACTTCGAAAACACATTTGAAAAAAAATATAGAAAGAATGCATAATAATGGTTTGAGACTATGTCTAGGACTCTTGAGGAGTACGCCCATAGATATTGTGTTGGCGGAATCTTTCCTTTGAGTATAAGAAGAAAATTCCTTTCCGATAGATACATTTTAAGCTTATATGAAAAACAAAGTCCCTTATATAATAAAATACACCAACTTACATTAACCTACTCACTTCTCAATACTGGATAAACAAACCTCTTCCCTTATTAGTAGGCAGCTACACAGACACCAAAGAACTCTGTAAACTGATACAAACCAGCAAATATGACCCATCTCATACAGATTTTCACTGTCAGATCAAAACAAAACAACCAAGTTGGAGCAGCCTGTTACAATCATACATTTAATTTTAATTTTTTAATAAAACTTCCTTCAGAGGCATTAGTATTTACGGCAGCCGTAATAGCAATTTTAGAATTATTATAATTAATTACCAATCACAGATTCAGAAAGTTCCATACAAAAAATAACAAAAATTAACAGTAATTCAAAATGTAATAGCTTGATATGGGAAAATTTTGAATCAATTAATTAAAATTAAGAAGCAATGCAAATCAGTAAAAATAAATCGTTGATTTATTGGCCAAGAGAGCATGTTTCGAAGGACAAATGACTGACTTTCTGCTGCCAAAAACTGACTTGTATATAATTATAAAACAAAACCTGCAAGAAAATTTCAACTCCTTGTACAAGAGCAGTAATAAAGGCCTAGAATCGTCGCTATAACATTTAACAGATTGAGAAGTAATCATGGTATGTTCCCTTCGCATAAATTTAAAATTGGAATGGCAGATGACCCAAAATGTAAGTGCGGTCTATTTGGAGATTTAGAACACATTTTCTTCAAATGTGAAGAGGATGAAGATATGAGAAGAGTTTATTGCAGCTATATACAGAACTAGAATAAAAAAAACCTTTTTTTATTTAGTTTTATTAGTTATATATTTTTTTTAACTAGCCATCAAGTTATAATAAGTATATCAACTAACAGTGACTCTTTAAATGTTTTCCGTAGTCTATTTCCCAATGTGTTTACCACCAAGATGCCATGACGGACTTCAATTTATGTTGACGGTAATAAAAGTGGTTGAACACGGTTTAACAGAAAACCCTAGGCTAAATGACTATTGTCGTGCTAAATTAAATACATAGAAACAATCAAATTAGAATGCAGCGCTACTAAAATAAACTAACTAAAAACAGTTATTAACTGCATATACACTACCTGCAACCGAAGCACAAAAAAAGGGGTTTCTGAAATAATTGGAATAATTTTTTCTTAAACTAACATCTAAGTACAAGGACGTTTACATTTTTGTGTGTAACGACTTCAATATAGACTTTATTAAAGGCGTTAAAAATCGAGATGCCTTATTATTTTATTATTGCAAATAATCCTGCAATATAGACACATCTTTGTCAGACCACCACACACAAATACTAGAAACATGCATATCACTTACTGCTCATAATGTATCGAGAAAAATCAACTTCATCAAGAAACCAATCTGGAATTGAATCAAGATACTTCGGATACTAAAGAAAAACGAAATAACCATTAAAAACTTGAGAATTCTTTTGGAAACTTTAAATCGTATTAATAACTTTTATGCGGATATAGGCAAAAGCAATTACAATAATATAGGATCAAAAAACCTTACAACCTGTGAAAAGATCACTAGATTCACATTTATGATTTTATTTTATTCCAGGTTTAACCTGCAAGCAAATTCGATAAAACCCAGTTAAATTTACCCTCGGAATAAATCGACCGAGTAAACTAACTTTAGAAAGCCGACGGGATAAAATTTAACATACTGGATAAATATATACCTATAACCGTCACTTTTTCACGTTGTTTGAGGTTACTATAAGTAACAGTAAACTAAGTGCATATCAAATTAAAATTTACTCAAATTCATTGAAAAATAAGTTTCCTTTTATTCAAGAGTCATGTCCAGTACATTATCTGTAGAAAGCGTGAAAACTGTGTCTTCGTTTTCAGAAGCCAAAGAGAATATAGTTGCTCGATTTCCGAAAATATTTAGGGACAGGAAGACTCCATTCGATTATTTAAATGAAATTCTTCAAAAAGGGATATAATAAAAATATCGACCACCTTAGACCAATAACCCAAATCTGTAACTTATCTAAGATTATGGAAATAGTTATATTTGAACGTCTCATGAGCAATGTGTCCCAAAATGCTTATATTACACAAAGAAACACGAATAGAGAAATATTTAAACTGCTGCAAGAGGTTCTCGAAGCACTGAGTGAGCTTGTCGATCATAATGAAGTGAGTGTTATATCTGACTGCAGGGAAGTTAATAGGGAGGTGCGACAGTGTTCCATTCTGGAGCCTGTGCTTTTCGTGATATGTATTAGCAACTTTCCACTACATGTTAACGCACCAGTCGTTCTACGCAGATGACACTTCAGCGATGAGTACGGGAAGCAACGAAAGTGACCTTAAACTATCGTTAGTGAACACCATCAACCAAATGCAAGAGCCGTTTAAAACTCAGAAAGTCAATATGATACTAAGAAAAACAGAATTAATTATCCTCTCAGCGATACCGTCCATGGGTCACCTGACAATTACATACGACAATAATGGAGAACTTACCTTCGTATCTGCAGCTACTTCTTGGTGTTCTCATAGACAACAACCTGAAAAATCATCAAATACACTTACCAATTCTCTAAAATATACAACGCACTTCCAAATCACCTGAAGAAAGGGAAAGATCGAAAGTCCAAGAGGCTTCTCAGAGTATTTCTGCGTGAAAGAGTCTATTCAATAGAAGAGTTACTTACTTTTTTCATATATAGGTATTTTGACTTTAACCTTATTAGAGAGGAATATATTTGTAAAATTATCAAAAATTGTATACTTCGTTTTTAAAGAGTAAATAATCATTATTTATGGAAGTAATACAAACATTCGTGAAATTATTTTATTTCTCCAGGTATTTTTAATACATTTTTATACCTACGTCATTAATGCCATACTGGGATTTACATACTATGTGATACATCTTGTGTTTTTTGTGTCATTTCCTGTATCATATCGTTCTCGGTTTTTGTGTATATTCCCTTCCAGGGAGGTAAGTATGAAAACGGATGGTATTGTTAGAATTTCTGTCTTTCTGAATAAAGGTTTGTAGGTTTCGAGATGATGAGCTGAACAGAGTATTCTAATTGCCCTCTTTTGAAGTTTGAAGACTCTCTCCATTTCCGATGACAAGCCCCATATCAAGACGCCGTAAGTCGCTACACTATGAAAGTATGCATGGTAAGTGATTTTTGCAATCTCATAAGAGACGTTATTTGTTATTATTCGTGGACAGTAGATTGATTTTGCTAATTTTTAACATAAGTCTGATGTGTGTTCCGCCCATGTCAAGGTCTCCGAAAACATTACACCCAAAAAAGTTGCTCTTCTGTATGTATTCTTGTGTACAATGTTAAAGTTTTTGTTTTTTCAATATTGAATTTTAGTGAGTTTACTCTAAACCAGTTTTCTGCTTCTAACAGACTGATTTTTCGTTTAGTGCTTCTATCTTTGCATCTGTATTTAAAAAGGTGGTGTCATCGGCGAAGGGCATATTGATTTAGTATTTATGTAGCTAGGCAGGCCATTTATATAAACGATGAAAAGGACTGGGCCTAACATTGATCCTTGCGGAACTCCCACCTTTGTTTTCTGCCAATCTGACCGCTCGTCGTTCAATTTTATATTTCATAGTGAAAAAGTTTATTTAGTAGGATTTTATAATTCACCTAGGCCTTGCTCAGATCGCAGAAGGTGACATTTACTTATAATCCGCTATCGAATTTGACCAATCCTCCAATAACTGTTTCAAAGAACACCACTATCGGACGGTAGTCGTTTTGGCAGTTTTTGTCTCCCTTCTTAAAGATTGGCATTATTCTTCTCATCTGAAGTTCTTCCGGGTATATTATCTTCTTCGTTGTCCAGGTCTATTATGTTATCCATCATCTTCTTTTGCTTCCCTGCCAACTAATATTTCGCCTGTTTTACCTCTTCTCTTTTTCTTCCATTCTTGGGTCGTTTACTGGTACATCGATAATTCTGTTTTCTGTTGGATTTGATACCTGTGAAATCTTGTTTTACATATCTGATTTACCATTTGTTTTTCTAGGCTGTTCAATTTCAATTCCTCTGTTCTGTGTTTGTTTTTTTTTTTCAGATTGTTGTATCTTTGTATTGATGTTTTTTATATTTTTTTGTTATGTTCTGAATTTCTATCTTTAAAATGTTGATTTCAGCATCTTTACTATTCATTAGTTCCTCTTGTGTGTTTAACAGCTTTGTCATTAAAATCATAACTAGTTTCTGTCATATCACAAGAAAACATAGGATCAGAAATATTCAAAAGAGGGAAACATTTTATTAACAAACTGAAAAAAAGATATTCAAAAAAAAATAAAAAAATCAAAAACCATATTAAATTAAACAACAAAAAATAAATAAATACAAAATATGATCCTTTTTATATTTAGTTATCTCAATATATGCTTTTGTTCGCTTTAGTTATAACTATAAATTAAAATTAGTTACCTGCTTTAAAGAAAACAATACATTAAGTTAAAGTTAAAAATATCCGTTAATAACAAACACATAACAATAAATAATGAGGAGGAGAAGAATTGGTTGAAAATACATATTTCTTTCGTTTTTATACGAAATAAAAGTTATGACCGCCACTAAAAAGTAACAAAAATCTAACATATGCCCATTAGACAGATAATTAATGTCAAAACAGCGGCTCGGATGATTTCTTTGTTGTAGAAACAAACGAGCTCGTCGAGAAAAACAAAAGACCAACAACACACACAACAGGAGTAAAAGCCGCCGTTGATCCTCCGAAGACCGTTTTGATTGATACAAAACAGACGACAGTGTAAAAAAGCCCGAACGCGAACCTTCGATCGCCAGAAACAAACGGATGCCGCAGAATTTTAAACTCGGCTGGGCTTTTTTTACCGGCACGGATGTATCGGCCGTCCCCCTTTTTTTAACTCTTTTGCACTATTGTATTCAGCCAGTTTTTAGGAATTATAAATGCAGAGTATTAGGATTCCAATGTTATGTCGCATTTTTTCCAGCCTGATTTTTGAGGTATTCAGATCGCCATACGATAACGTAATTTGAATTTTTCGGGATGTTGCGCTTAATAAGGCGAGTAGGCAAGGCGCGAGGACGCGATGTTCCTTTGTTTTCACACAATTAGAGAACATTCCGGCGGCGGAATAAACAAATGTCTTTATTTACTTTTTACTTTCTGAGGTGTAGAATTATTTTATTGAGATTTTTAGAAAAATCTCTTAATTTTGATGCTAAAAATTTTATTTGGTTGCCTTACATATCATACGAAAAAGGAATGTGGTTCCCCGAAAAATAAAGAATCAAGATATATAATTAAAACTAAAAGCGCGCTCATCCCGGACGGCTGAAATACTTTTAAGATTTTATTATCAAATATTTTGAATATCTTCTTTAATAACTGTTCATTAAGACTTTTAAGGATAAGGCGATTAAGTACTTCCCCAATAGGTAATAATCTGAAATTGTTGTACGAATTCCTTGTTTGGTGAACGAAAAAAATGGGGTCTTCTCCGCGCCGGTATAGATTCGCTCTGAAATAGGATAAGATTACAGGATGTAATTTTATCCTTGTAAAAAATTCAGGATACAATTCCTGCTCATATGGAGGCAATATAGCGAAAGAAAAAGAGCTACTCGACGCGGAAAACATTCGGGCATCATGTAATATTTTTATAGTGGATCCAATATCACATAAACCAAAACACATTTTCACCCTCGAGCAACTTTTCACGCAATATGCTGCCATAAACAAGGTCGATAAACTAAACAAAAATCGCGGGCGGTGAAGAGATGACGTCGCAAGACAGCCCTCAAGCTACCGTCGATAAATAACATCTCCTCAATAAAAATACACTCTGTGCCCGGACTAAACTTAAAAATTAGACTTTTGTGCAGATCCGGACTTTCCAGAGGGTTTATTTATTCATATTATCTGTGTAAATACCTTTTGAGATTCAATTTAGTGTTTTTAGTAATTTTAGCGAGCAATTGAAAATCAAACAATTCTTAATAGAAAGCAATAATAATATTTTAATTTAGACTATAAATTTATTTTTAACTTTATTATTAAAAATTGTAGATAACAAACAATCAATCTAATTATCCAGCAAGTAAATAGGGCCACACACATCAATAATATAAAAGGAACTAATTAAAAAATCTGCACGTCCACTTAGCATTATCTTATCTTACTCGGCTATTCTTTAACACGTTAACCAGATTAAAATTTATTGGTTTTCCAACTCACCAAATGAGCAGATGTGTGTGGCACTTAAGTGCGCTTTTTACGTAAACCTCTAAAAAAAGGCGTGTGCTACGCAGAACGTCTCAAGAAGAAAAAAATCACGTGTCGAGGCCCAATTGGGTGTGATATATATTCTTAAAAATTTCTTTAATTAAATATTTTTATTTTTTCACGACTCATTAAAATATTTCTGCTTCACGATTTAGTATTTTGACAAATTGTTCCGGCTCGTATAATCCCTCTAAATTTACACGGCGTGCCAGACTCAGGGACGCGATCACGGCTGTGGGTGTAAAACTGAAATCGGAAACCTAACCGGACATTGCTGAACGTGACAAAATCGAGAAGGATACTATTCGTCGTTATTAATAGGGAGCGGAACATCCCCACGGAAAAATATAATCTTATAAAAATATGGAGTGAATTTTTCCGAATAATTTAATGAAAACAAAGTTGACGATTAACTTTGAAATGAGCGTTGCGTCGGAGCATGGTGGATGTGCCGGGGGCATTAGGTGGAAATCCTCCCTAAATCCCCATATGTTCGGCTAAACACGTATTAATTATATCACGTTTTAGTGGAGCCAATCGCTTAAAAGGGAGGTGGGGGCACGTAAAACGGGGTGCATTTATGATAATCCGCGTCCATTTTGAGTCCCACCGCGGTTTTATCGATTACTCTCGTTGCTAAGAGACAGGGCCAGAGTTGCTAGGATACAGCTTCCCTGTATGCAGATAGGGGCCCATAAACCTTAATAATGCCCTGGGTTAAATCATCTCTCATTTATTACCAGATAATTTTACATAATAGTTTTCGAATTTATTAACCGGGATGCCAAACTATAGATAAGCGGAATGCCAGTCAAATTGAACCGGCCACTTGTCGACGGAGTGTTCACGAACAACAGTATAATGGGTAATAAGATGCTAGATAACTTTGCGAAATTGGTTTATTTATTGCTTTTCGTATTCACTGTACTTTATAAATGGACCTTAAAATTGATCTTTTTGCACTTCTTAAATTATTATGTTGTCGGTACGCATCTAATTATTTATACTATAATAACAATTATTATTATTTCTTATATTTTTAAATTAGAAAATAAAATTTATGACAATTTCTATTAAGCGATGCATCCACCAAATGTGCAGGCGTATGATGTAATTTTGACACCTTAGCTGAATATTCATTATTTTATCAAAATAAATTGCGTCTTGTGTAATGTATTCCATGATTTTTTTCCTCAACAACGCACATAACATTCTATTGTGTATTTTTGTTTCACAAAACAAGTCGCACAGTTTATTACTTACATGGATTAGTCTATACTCTATTTATTATAAGAAGGACTTTTATGATGCACAAAAATACGAGTAAAACGGTCAGTAACACCCACGGTCGTTGGACCATTATCCCTTTAT
>JAUIMW010001556.1:0-12287 GCA_033557785.1 Enochrus cinctus
TATATTGACTCAAGTGAGGATAGTGAACCAGAAGAAATTGTCAGTGATGAAAGTGCTGATGAAGATGATGCTATCAGAACTTGACAATTAAAAAAGACGATTACGATTATTTTTAATAAATATAATAAAGATTTTCTTTTAGTTTTCGTTTTAGACAACTTTTATTTAAAAAATAAATTAGCATTTTAATTAACTAGTAAAGCAAAGTAAAGTTATTCATTCATATGTATTTAAACATATGCGACATGTCGTCACTATCACTATCACTATCAGTACAAATCTTCTTTCTTGTGTTCCAGAAATTCCAATAGCAGCCTTTACGACTGATCTAAAATTCTTTTCATTTACTCTTTTTTTATTTATTGGTATACTTTTATACAATTTTTATATATTATAATTTATACATTTACCATTTTAAAAATTTCGAAATTCAGAATTACGTTTCTGCACTTCTCATCCACTGAACAAAAAAATATTATGTATCTTCCGTTTGTGAAAGCAAGTAACTAAAGTTACTAGACTAGTTTCGATAGACTAATCGTATAGTATATATATAGCTAAACGGTCGAAAATTAATTTAAATCTAAATTGTTTTTTGCTAATAAACAGAAGGCCGTTTTTTTATAATTGATATAGATGTCTTAGTTGCATAAATAGTATTTACGGTATCGTTTCTAAAATCGATTTTACGTATTATATAAACAATTAAAAAAAAATAAATTGTATAAACCTTTTTACTTTTAACGATTCCGTTAAAAAGTATTCAATTCTAAAGAAAATATTGAAAACCAGATCGAAATCGGTGTAGAAATAACTCCACAAAAGTAAATGTAAGAAATGTTGCTGCTAGACTTGCTTCTTAAGACTCTCGGTTTTGTGGTCACGAGTAAATTTTAATATGGTACTATTTCGTATAATTTGCCTGGTTAAAATAAAGTTGAATTTTTTATTCAATTTTAGTTTTACTTATCCAGATGAAGAAAATTTACTTACTACTGTTTAATCATCCTAATTGCATAAAATTCTTTTTCCAGGCCTCCCAGAACGAATCCTAATTTCTACGATTTCTTGTTATTTTACGAACTAATTAAACTAATAGTTTGAAACTGTGTACCAATATTGTTTGCTCTTTAAACAACACCTTTAATTTGATACCTCAAAAATTTATCAGCAAAAACAAAAAAAAGTAACTTTACTTTTTGTGTAAAAGCGAAAAGATCTACCGAAACTCGTTTTTACTTTTTTTTTATAGAAATAAAAACATTTTTTAATTTTTAGAAATAACTCATTCTTATGTTTTATTACTTCTATTTATGACGTCATTTTGTAATGCATGTTTAAGGAATTTCATCTCAAAAATTTAGATTTTTACATTTACATTACATTTAAAATTGAATCGTCCTTATGAATGAAGAAATGTGTCTTTTCACTAATATACTTTTTGTAAATTCAAAAGTAAATAATTATTTAAGTTCATTTCAGAAAGTTAATTTCTAAAAACATTTCACATTTTATAGTCAATTGTCAATTGACTACTTCAAAAATGGTTATTTTGAAATTAAAGTGATTAATCTCAAATCAAAAATGATCTTTTCTGAAATAAAAAGGACGTTTTCAGAAATTAAATTGATCAATCTGAACTTAATTTTATTCTGAATTTAAACTTAATACATTCATTAAAAAAAAGTCAATGTAGATGTGTGATCGTTGCAGCGTTATTACAGAAAGTTAACTGCTGTACATTGATTTTATTCTTTTATAAAATTAAAACATACATAATTTTGGAAGTTCACGAACTCTGGTTTCAATGAAACTTGATACGTTTTTTCGACTGTTAAAACCTGCAAACTTAATGCGCTTAAAAGCCTAGAACGGTCTCTAATCAATATATTTTCTTTTGTTTCAGGTAAACAATTTCTTACATGAATGCGTTGCTGAGGTGAGCTCATAACTCTTTATTTACGTTTAACCTTGGATATTTCGCTGAAAACTATTATCAATGAAAGGTGTTAAACGCGCAAAGCATCATTAAAGAAGTAAATACCGACAGCAAACAGTGTAGGCAAACTTGAACAGTAAATAAAAACGAGCGCTAGCTACGCGTTGAAAAAAATCATTTATAAAATCTACGCCTTGTTTCACAGGATACTGCTTCCAGTTTAGTCGCCAAACAAGAAAGGTAAACTTGACTTATCTCATTTATTCAAGATGTTGAACTTGTTAGGATGCACTTCTTATCACGAGGAAGTTTCAACGGGCCTCTTCACCCAGTAAATAGATACATGCAACCTATTGCTGCATGTTATCGTACCTTAGGCTTTGTATTACGTTTTTCCAGATTTAGATCACCATTCTCATAAACCCTGATTGCAGAATTAATTCCGGTTTTTAACCTTTTTGCAGTTGGAAATTTCTACGAAATGTTTACTCTGACCCAACAAAATTTGCGGAATACACCTAATTTGTAGATTTTTTAAAGTTGATAATCCGTGGTTCGTCAGCGTTTCACAGGTCATTAGTGTTTCTTGTTAAAAAGCGATGCGAACATTACAAACCTGAAAATTAAATTTCTTAGTTCGAATATCAAATTTAGTTAAAAATAAATTTTGATGACAGTTATGTCTCGCGTATGCTTATTTTTAGAGCAGATACGGTCTAGCAACCATAAAACTAGTAAAACATAAATTAGCAGACGTGATTCGGTGGTTTTACTAACAGAAATTTTAATATATTTTGCTTCTAGTTTTTATTGTACACACATTGTTAGAGAGAATAATTATCTCATAAGTATCACATGTCACTTTAATTAGAATTGTGTCTGAGTTGCATTCCACATAATCAACAAAAATTAAATATCTAATTAAATTTTTTGTATTATAAAAATTTGGAAATGGCTGCAAAATTTTTACTGTTAAAAAAGTCCTAAATCACTTTTAGTGCTTATAAATTGTACATGTATAAAATATATTTACTGAGATTTTTCGTATTCAAATTAAAACTGTTTGAATTATTGTGCCTCTTGAAAGGTTACCGAGATTTGAAGTGTTTCCAATATAAACTAGCCGTAGATTTATTGCTATTCTTAATTGTATTGCGTTAATGTGTAAATGTTTGCATTAAACTTATTTTAAAAACGCCTTGAAATACAAAGTACATTAAAAATGAATCATCAGTTAAGAATAACATTAACAATACACAACTTTTAATATAAAATTTGCGATTTTCCTTTATTTAAAATCTTCAGTTTTTACAACCTTGGAGAAGGCGTTGCGTCAACAATCAATTGACGAAACAATAAATAACATACTTAAATTGATATGCAATTTAAACCGGCTCGCGTTGCGCAACATCATAAGTTTATCAACATTTTTATATACACGGAATCGCAAACACACTTGCGCTTTAAATAGATTGATGCCTTTAAAATTGGAGTTACTCCGTTTGACCGGACAAATAAACTAAATAACACCGCTTGCGTTTTACTACCCAGAAGTTTTAACTCCTTACAATAAAACTTCATAAAGTTAAGCTTAATAATTCATAGAAGTAAGAAGGAAGCGCAAGTTTGCCATCGGAAAATATATACTTGGAAACATTTCCTGCTGGACCAGAGCCAAAATCCTACGCAAATATGTTTGCAAAATCCCCATGGGTGTGGTTCTTGCTAAATAAAGCATTTCTGAAACGAATTCAAAAACGTGTTTGTGGCGGCCAAAAAAGCAACAAAAACGAATCTTCGCCGAAGAGGTTACCAGACGTCTCTTAAGATTCAGGCCACAGAATGAATGAACAATTGTTTTGGCGATGAATGAAAGAAATGTCTGTTTGCAATAAAAATAAGACGCGGACATGACCTTGCCATCATTTTTTGCATATGCATTTAAGCTTTACCCTTCAAAGAAATAAGCGGATGTAGGCTTGTTTTACTTCCAGTTATTTCAGTGGTGTGATTCGCAATCCGGAATGTTTTATGCAATTCGAGCTCTTAGGACACCGAAGTTTATTGTGCAAACGTCCTGATTATTCTCTGGGCTTCCTTTAAAAGAGAACCCATTTGTAATGGGAATGGGAATTTGGGGTTGCAAGGTTATTGGATGGCTTTTCTAATTTTATCATGTTATCTTTAGAAGAGGATATTTTATGCCTTTTATTGTTTGCCTCAAAATACTATACGTTCTGGAAAAGATTGGGTCTTTTGTCTTGCAACACACTGGAAGTGGTTATAGCAAATCCAGTGTGTCCACAAATTCAAGCCCGCTTGAGGGAGGCTACCCCTAGATATTATTTCTGTTTGTGTAAGACAATTAATTATACAGATGTTATCATTGGTAAAAGCATACGTACTTTAGCAATTTTTGTCTTTGTGCTCTTTCTAGAAGAATTTTGATGCAACCGAATTTGAATACGGCTGAACCTCTATAAGCCTGTTTGTGGTTTTTGCCAGATGCAGCTGTTTTAATAGCAAACATAATTCCATCTTGCTCCATGAAGTTTGCCATAGCAAAATCGCCGAGAAAGTATCGTTTTTCTTGGGAATCTTCAATTTAAACTTAAATTATACTTGTCAGTACCTGACTCCGCGATAATTTAAAAGTTAAGCAAAGTTAGGAATGCCAAGGCAATTCGAAATTTGCTTTAAATATTCATATTTTCAGCAGTCAGATGTAATTAAATACAATTTGCGAAGTCTGGCCAGCCGTCTATAAAATTCATTATCCTTGAAACAAGTTCATTAACAACGTAACAAGTGTCAATAACGTTGATGATCCGTAAAGCAATATATAGCATGGACAAAAATGTAGCTTCTTGTTTCCATACTGGGCCAGATATATTTCTTATACGAGGCGCCGGTTTTGCAGGTTTACTCAAATCACCCGGTGATAAAAACTGTTCTGTAGGTAGTTAAAAATTGCGAAAATTTAAATATGTGCGTATAATGAAGTGATGGAATTATCTTTAATTAGCGGTAATAACAGATAACATATTTATTGAAATAAATAAATTTAAAAATTAGTTCAAGATCATTGATAACGAAAGCAAATTCGCGGTTGCCCACAGTCTGCCCAGTGACTAGAGGTTTTTAATATTTATTGTCCTTTATAGAAACGAAAATTCTCATGAAATTTAATGACAAACGTTGAAACTCATCTGCGGAAACTTTCAAACAGCATACTTTTGAAAAATTTCCCAACGTTAAATCCGATACAGTTACAAAACGCTTGATGAATGAGGAAAAAGAATTTATACATTTAACAGTTGTAATAGATCACTCAAGAAACACAACACCAGCACCATGTAATTTCACATAATATATATGGCTTCGACCATGAAAACATCCGTCCAAATAAATTCAGTATTATTTTCAGATTGTTTTACAGTATATATGTGTAATACTCATAGGCATCAATCATGCACGATTGGTTTATTTACGCTCAACTTGGACCACTCACGAATAAACCCAAAAAATCGTTTTATGTTGTACTTGAACCAGTTATGATTATATGAGATATTGCGTTTTGTTTGGCCCATTTCCAAAATTAAACGACCTCACATTTTTTGTCATTATGTGTTGAATAATGGCATTCGTTTATTTTCGTAGTGTTATGTTTGAAATTTTACATTATTTCTGGAAAATTAAGTTTTATCGGGTGTTTTCTGAACCGTACTTTGAATAATTTTCGAACATTTTTATGTTTGCTTCTCTAGAGTTGCATGTTTTCTACAAAAATCACTAGAATACATCTAAAGTCTTTAACAAAAAGGTGTTTGAAAGATTGTAAAATGCAATTGAAATAATAATGAAACAATAGGCTCGAAATACATCATTAAAATACATATGTTGATTATATACTCGATGACTATACACATGTAGATAAAAAGATTAGATTCCGACACATGTAGCGCATGCATTATTAATATTGGGCAATAGGGCCCTGATTGTACTAGAGTCCTAATTATAGCAAGGAACAGACAAATAACACACGATGGCAATTTAATATATCGCTGGCTATATAGCCTATGAATGTAATTTAAAAAATGTCAATAAGATTACAGTGAAGCAGTTATCTAACTGATGCATTGTAATTTCACATCATGTTTTGACTAATGCATATCCATCACTTTAATGGCAAACGACAAACATGTGGAGTATTACTACAATTATGTAATATGCCAGTAATAAACTTCTAATTGTATTAGTGTAAAGTTCACGGCACGTAGACTGCTGAAAATAATGCCGGTACAATGATTTTCTGAAGCAATTCGTTATTATAATTAAATTTCGGAGCTTTGCTATTTCGCTGGCCAATCACATATTTTGGGGTGCATTCGAAATGTCATATCCATGTTCGCTTTGTTTATGTGCTTCATAATCTAATTAAGATTAGACGATTACCAAACGTGATATTATAACGCAATAGTAAGTTAAAAATGAGCTTTCAATCGCCTTCAAATTAACAAAAAATTATTAGATCGTCTCGTCGCATATTATAAATTAATATTTAATGAAATAACCTACTTATCAAGTCAAGTTTACCCTTCATACAGAGAATTAATTAGCTTTATTGTTTATCCCACAACTCAATAACAATGGTGATCTTGCAAGCATGCTAAGCACATAATAGTTAGGCAACACGTGACTGATTCCACAAACAATCTAAGAGCTTGAAGTAAACAAGACCAAATCGATACAAAAGTAATGATTGAATTCAGAATAAGGGGAGAGGAAGGGTGAATGACATCGTTTTTCACGAAAACACCACAAGAATGTCCTTTCCTAGGCAAAGGGAGACTTATTAAGCAGTTTTCTTTTATAGATATTGAAACTTTCTTTTCGGGCCATTCCGTGTTTCATCCCTCCCACATTTTTTCCTCGAACGATTTCAAACAGAACGTTAATGTACACGAACTTGAAATATTGAAAACGTTATCGCAAAGTTATCTGAAAATGTTAATTAACCAGAAATGCTTCATTTACGAATTGACTACACCAGCGAACTAGAAATAAGGCAAATATTTGCGTTCGGTTGCTGTTGGGTTAATTTATCATAGCAAATGAGGGTGACTACACGATAGGATTCCATTTGAAGTGATTTTCATAGAATGGTCGTTGTCTGCATGACTAACCGAAAATGACTCAATCAGTTAAAGTAAAAATCGATAAGTCTGATACTCACTTCGTTGACGGCTTAATTGCAGAGAAACTTTTAAGGAAATTATTTTCCCAACGCTTATTTCTGAAGTGTTACACGTATTTATTATTTTACTAATCTGGAACCTGAGTGACCTGATTTTCAACAGGAAAGCGTTTATAGGTAAAAAATGTTTACATTTCCTTGGCATTGAAAGCAAACATATAGTTTTAGAGAGTATCGTGAACAATAAACTATTTCTGGTTGCGATATTTTAACGATCTTCAGGTTGCGTAATTTTCTCGTCTGTTTCAATATTTTTATACATTGTTATTCGTAGGTTTCAACCTTTTACAAGCGGTGCCTCTGTTTTGAACTAGCAATGCTTGAACTTTCCATGACAGCTTGTCGTTTTTTTGTATGAAGAAACAAAGTACATATTTTATTTTATATTTTTTTTTACATATTTTACTGGACTCTTTTTGCATGGCCTAGTCTAGAGTGATTATCAATACAATGAAAATATTTATTATTCAACAGCTATGTACATATGTGCTTAAACAATAACTTGGGATGTTTTTTAATATAACAACTATGAATAGTGGCAATTTACGTAAATGATTTTTTTATTATTCTGTTAAACATATTTAATATACATCAAGTCATTGAACAAACAATATTTTTCATCGTGCTAAAAAAATTTTGTACCTGAAAGTTATGATTTGTGGAAAGCATTAATTTTTTGTTTTCATTTGAAGAAAAGTGCTACAGAGTCGCATCGAATGCTTGTTGAGTTGCATATGATCATGCTCTATCAGAAGCAACATGCAAAAGATGGTTTCAATGGTTCAGAGATAATGATTTTGATGTGAGAAATGAAGAACGTGGAAAATTTTACGAAGAGGATACTTTGAGTCAAAAGCAAATGGCAGCAGTGTTAAATGTTGCAGAGCAAACAATTTCTGATCGTTTAAAGGCTATGGGAAAGGTCAAAAAGTGTGAAAACTTCCGTCTATCGGAGAGGTAACTCACGAAAAATCTCATCAAATTCACAAAATCTGAACCGCGATAGTTTTTTCTCATAGAATACCGTGATCTATCCTCTCATAAACCTTGACCGTCCACCTGACCACGTGCTTGCAATACAATGACTTAAGTTAGTGACAGTAGAGCGCCCAGGCACAAATCCATGCTGCCTAGTTGAGATTTGGTGGCCCACGGCAGTAAATATCTGCTCATATACCATTTCAAAAACTTTGACCAAGCCAGACAAGATAGGTCTGTAAACCCTTATGTCATTTTTGGCTGCATATAATCAACAGCCTGAAACGGAAGCCGACTAGAGACGTAGACGATTTATCCACAAATATCATAAAAGAAATAGGGGACCAGCACCTAGTCTTCCTGATAAATAAATTATTTAAGGAAGGAGTCTTTTCGGGGATTGTCAAGAAAGCAAAAATAGTACCAATACTGAAGAAAGGTGATGTGGATATATGCGGAAACTACAGACCTATAGCAATCCCATCAATCTCAAAGATACTAGAAACAGCATTTAAAATGACTTATGCATATTCTGGAACAGAACAACATAGTTAATGGTAATCAGTACGTCTGCAGAACCGAACGATTCACAGTGACAGCAATGGTGAATATAATAAGCAAATTATTAAATGATGAAGATGGAGGTAAATACACCAATACTTCTAGATAAAATATGGAGTTATGGGATAAGGGGAATGCCCACAATGTGTCGAGTGGAGAGGCAAGATTTTGGACTGGGGGCAAATACTGATAATATCCCCAAATGAAAATGTACCGAAACAAACCGTCAGCCTTTTGGGCATAAAATTAACAGAAAACCTAAAATAGACTATATACATTTCAGATTTGAAAAATAGACTGTCTAGTGCTCTATAACGCCTAATAATAATACACAAGAACACCACAACCGTAGTAACAAGAAACACTTACTTTGAAATTTTACACAGCGTTGCTACCTACGGAGTACTCGTGTACCCTATTTTCATTGGTCATTTTGAGGGAAAGTTCACCAGACGCACGCTTGAGATTCACATATTTCATGCTTCTCTTGGAATCAGAGGTAATGGAACACTCAGACAGGGACGTAAACGCACGGTATGCCTCCCTGATATCCTGCTTACACTCACCCATAAGCTCGAGACAAGTCTGGTGGCAGAATGCCCTGGTAACAAACTTTCGAGATAGTCTTCGATATTTCTCCCATTTTTTAAACTTATCCAGTATTGACCGCGTGAACCAACACGAATCTCAGCCTTACCTAGCTCAGAGAAATGAAGACCATTTAAAAATTCCACACAAAAATTTTTCAGTTTCAAGTACCGCATTATTCCCATGATTTTGACATCAAATTGACAATAATATTTTATATATTTTTATTTGGGTATATTTTGTGGAATATATACAGCCTTTCTTTGCTGAACATGTTCCTGTTGACATAACATTTATGAATGTAACTTTACAACAATAAAGAATACTCAATACTGAATACTATACCTATAGGGTCGTTCAGATCACTGCGGAATGGCACAGCGCCCAAGATGACGTTGGTGTGTTCGCAAATCGCAACAACACGCGACACATAAGTAGGAAAGCGTTTGTAATTGTTATTTCTTTCGTCCAAGATAACCAAAAAGTCGTTCTTGACAAATATTCGCGTAAGAACATCCACACCCTCAACCATCTCACCAAGTGCGATTCCCGGTCTCGACACCTTATAGATATTAAAGTTATAGCAAGGCGAGGTTCCTAACGACTTAAATAGCGGTAAATATCTGTGGAGTGAAAATAACCAAGAAGCACAAGCAATCTACTCTCTGAAGCCGCGGCTCCACACTGGCGACCCAATAGTAACCCTCGCAGCCACATCGCTTCCGCAGCTAATAGACTTTATGACAGTAGTATCACTCCCACAATCAACAAACATCACGATCGAGGCACTCACGATCCCCAAGGAAGGCGACATCAGCAGCATCACCTCCACATCCGACAGACACCCTTACAGGCGAGACTTCGCGGAACCCATCATCCACGTCAAAGTAGCCCCCACCAGCGAGCCATCACGGTCACACAATCTTGAACCTCATCAGTAAGTTGAGCAATGGTATCATCTTTCGCAGTAATTAGAGTCTTAAGGTGATCAATTAATTCTTGGTGCACACTAAGCAGTCTCTCCTTGGCAATCAATTATCTCGGGCATTCAGTAAATCATCTCGTAATTAGAAGGAATTTCAAATTTTACAGTTACAATAAATTTAGGTCTTGTAAAATAGCTTTGTACGTACCTGCCCACGCTAACAATTCATACTGCAAAACAGATTTAACAATTACATTGCATACAACTCTAATTTTTGCCTTCAGGGTCTAAAAAGGTAAACCCGTGTTAATATTTTTCTTCCCACTGTACAACATCTCCAGTCCTAACCCTCTGCCTCCTGTTTGTTAGATAAGATTTAATTTAATCACAAGCCCTACCTATAATTCCATAGTTTTCCAACTTGAATGACATACTGTGTCAAACGCTTTGCTTAAATCAAGAAACACTGTCAAGATTTTTTTCATTCTTGTTAAAAGAATCTAAAATGGAGTTGGTCAAATCCACGACAGCCTTCAACTATTAGCTACAAAGCCAAACTGGTTTTGAGGTATTATGTTATTTTTATTTAAAAAGCTGGTAATTCCAGATTTGAGACATTTTTCAAATAATTTGGCAAATGAAATAGGCATATAATTATTAATATCTAGACGATTGCCTGATTTATATACTGGATTCACAAAACTTTCCTTAAAACTGTCTGGTGCTATACCTGTAGTTTTTTAATTCATTGATAAATCCGAAGTTCAGCATCCTTACAGGTGCAAGAAATATGGTATTTGATTTCTGGAAATTTTAATATTGTTCTCACAAAGTTTGTCAACCCCGATACTTTCTAATATTTGTGTACCTACATTGATATAAACTGATTAAACTCATCAGCAATATCGCTTTGATTTGCTACAACTTGATTATCATCGTTAATGATTTGAGTAATCCTTCTTTCCTTCTGCTGCGTTCATTATATTTCTAATGATATTCCATGTAGATTTGATATTATTTTAGGCAAGATGAAGTTTATATTTATAAAATTCATTTTTTGTTTTATTAATTTTATTTTAATATGTTCTTCATCTTTTCATATTCTATGCGTTTTATGTATGTTAGTTTGCATATTTCTTATAATTAATTATTCCAATTGATAAAAATGTGGTAAAGTCTTTTGTTATTGATGATTCCAGTATGCAGGACTTTATATTTGTTATAGGTTTGATATGCGATTCGGTTTTGATCGATGCAGTTGCAGTATTATTTTTTATTCTTGTTGGTTTTATAGTAAATCAAATACATTCTAAACTACCAAATCATTACCAATAATGCAATATCATCTGTGCCACTTTCCGATAAAAGGTCTCTATTATTTAAGAAAGTTGTTTCATAAGTGTAAGGTGATCTATACGCACTAATCATTTCAATCGTGATATTATTGATTTTAAATTTAGTATTAATTAAAGTGTAATAATACAAAGAAGATATGCATGTTTACAGGAATTAACTTTAAAGTAAACATTTTCTTACATTTCTCATCCGAAAAAAAAAATGTTCGTTGTAGTAACGATTCGTATTCATTGGCGAATCGAAACTTTAAGTAAAATTTGATTGAAATACTATTTTTAAATCTTATCTATAATTAAGCCTCTCGCAAATAGATGATAATTTTAAGTTATGCCCAGTATTCTATTTAATGCCAGTAAAAATGAATATTTTAAAAGGTTGGATACATATCTATTTTTTATATTATTAAATATTATATTTTATTATAGTTGGATATACTGCCAATGATGCAAAAATTCATATTGGCAAAATTCTCTAGTAATCAGAGTAAGTCCATTGCCATTGAAGGTCTAAGATAGGGGTATATATTTTGGAAAACCTGTACATATTTACATGAATTGCAAATTCATTCAATAATTATTTTTAAATGTTATAAAAATATTTCAAAATTGTGAAATGCGTTTAATCGCAAAGGAACATTAGGTGAAACTAATGCAATTGGCTGGAGTTATCTGAAACATGCAAAC
>JAUIMW010001557.1:0-12282 GCA_033557785.1 Enochrus cinctus
TTGCTTTTTATTTTCTTGCGATTTCTTCTCTTTTTGATGTACGTTTCTTTCTGTGTTTTAATGTTGCTTCTTTCTTTTTTTTGTGTTGCTTTCTTCTATATTTTCAATAGTGCTTTCGTCAATGTTGTTTTCTTCTACGCTTTTACTGTTACTTTCTTCGCCTTTGTCACAAGTGTGTTATTGGTCAAAGTCATTTTCGTAAGCAAAATTTGAATTTGATTCGGCAATTTCATGTTCGTGTTGTTCTTTAATGTCTTCTTGATGATCACCAATTGGTATATCACAGACTTTTAAAAATAAATCTTACTTTTGTTTTTTTTTAATTTCTTCGTTTTACATTCATTTGTATTCACATTTGTGTTGCGTTGTTGTTGTCACCAATGTTGGTGAGTATTTTGGTTTTGTTGTCGACATTGGTTGTTGATTAGTTTGTCTTTGTTGGTTTGGTTTTTGTTGAGTTGCGTTATGATTTTGCTTGGCAAAATTGTTGGTTTGTGGTGTTCTAAATCATTTTCATTATAGTTTTGTCCAAACAAAGTTAAATATCTAGTCAAGCAGCTCTCACCTCTTTGATCTGCAAAGCCGGCTTAAGTTCGGCAAATGTTGATACATTTTGCATATAAGCTATAACTCTGGCATTTCCTTCTAATTTTTCCAGTGACAATTGAAAATGAACAACCTTTGGAAAATGTCGTTGGTCGATTCACAAGTTTGTAAGTACCGATCATTTGGGTTGCCATTAAATTTTGGCACAAATTGTAAATATTTAGGCTTAAGCGTAGCGTTAGCCTTTTTGTAATCTTTGATTATCGTCAATATAAATAACTAACATTGCAAAGATCTTCTCTAAGTCAATTGTTTCTAAGGACACAAGATATGTATAAGCTTATAGGCAAGTAGCCTGATTAACCGTTGAAACGAAAGCTTAATTTGCTTCAGGCTATCCTGTTCGCAGCGCCAGTTAAGTTAGGTAAATACTTAACGGTGTTTTTAAAAACCCAATATAAAATTAAATGAGATAAGTCTTAATTACCAGGTATACCGGTATGAAGTAAACGTTTTTTATTTGGTTGGTATGACATCTGTTAAACATGTTTAATATACATCGAGTCATTGAACAAACAACATCATATTTATCGAATCGAATGCTTGTCGAGCTGCATACGGTGATCATCCTCTATCACAACATGCAAAAGATTATTTTCAACGGTTCAGAGATAATGATTTTGATGTGAGAAATGAAGAACGTGGAAGACCACCTAAAAATTTTGAAGACGCTGAATTGCAAGCAATATTGGATGAAGATGATACTTTGAGTCAACAGCAAATGGCAGCAATGTTAAAACAATTTCTAACCATTTAAAGGCTATGGGAAATATCCAAAAAAAGTATGGAAAATGGGTGCCACATGAATTGAACGAAAGACAGAAGGAAAACCGAAAATGCACTTGTGAAATTTTGTATCGAGTTGTTACTGGCGATGAAAAATGGATTTATTTTAAGAATCCTTAACAGAAATAATCGGATCATGGGGTAATCCGAGATAATATCGACTGCAAAACCAGCTCGATTCGTCAAGAAGGCAATATTCTGTGTTTGGTGGGATCAGAAAGGTATGGTGTATCATGAGCTTCTAAAACTTGATGAAACTGTTAATACTAATCGCTATAGACAACAAATGATCAATTTGAACCAGACATCGATCAAAAAACGACCAGAATGGGCCAGAAGACACGGCAAAGTAATGTTACACGACAATGCGCCTGCACACAAAGCAAAACCGGTTCAGGATACAATCAAAGCACTTGGCCATTTCCGACTACCATTTGTTTTCATCGATGGGACACGCATTGACAGAGCAGTACTTCGATTCCTATGAAGAAGTCGAAAATTGGGCGTCTGATTAGTTTGCTTCACAGACGAACATTCCTATTCGCGTGATATGCACACATTGCCAGAAAGGTGGTCAAAATGAGTAGAAAGCAATGGTCAATACCAGAAAAAATTATTAAACATTAAGAGAACAAGTTTAGAAGCGCTGATTACTGAATGGAGTTATATTCATTCATAAAAAAATCATCTGATTTTACATCTGTAGTTTGGTAGAGACGATTTGCTTTGTTTACTGCGATAGAACCACACGTGACGAAACGCAAAAGAAATTAATCACATTTGCGGTTTTTTACTATCTTGTATTTTTCTGTGAAAAAAATGGTCACTACTGTCTTCTTTCAGGAAGTATTTGTTGAGATGCTTGTGCCTCATGATTTGCTTGTTGCGGTGGGAAATTTAAATCTGGATTTTTTTTCACTTCTAATAATGTCCGATTGTACCGATCACTACTAGATGGCATGGGTCTTTGCCAAGTGATCGACAGGACAACGCGCGTCTCTACATTTTCATCTACACTAATTGATCATTTAAGTGGCTGATCTAGAGTCGGTTGATTGCAATATAATGTACAGGCTGCCGGATGCAAAGGTTGAATTCTTTACTGATATTATCTTGAGTATTTTTGACGCGCGTACGTCGGTTAAGGTTAGATCCCGCTTGACCGTCTTGGTTGATAGATAACCTGCGCTATATGATGAAACTGAGGGATCGTGCTATTGCTAGGTTTAAGAGGACCAATAATTCTGGAACTTTTGTTTACTATAAAACTCTCCGCAATTTGGTGAACTCGGCTGTGAGACATGAGCGTCCTTATTTAGATCATGATGGTGCTGAGATTGCCGAACTAGTGAAGGGAATTTCTTCTAAAGCCGTAGGTTCTGACGCTTTATCGATTCAAATGATCCAAATGTGTTGCCCTTTGATACTGCCTGCCCATACACATATAATGAATTGTTGTCTTTTGGAGGGAACATTTCCAGTCTCTTGGAAGAAAGCTCTTGTTATACCAATATCTAAGAATAAGTGCTGCGAGGGCTTGGATCATCTTAGACCAATAAGTATATTGTCTCCCTTGGCCAAGATTCTAGAAAGAATTATCGAGAGCCAGCTCAGGGCGCACTTGTCAACTTTTAACCTTTTGCCAGCCTCACAGTCGGGATTCAGACCAAACTATAGTTGTGCTTCTGCTCTCGCAGCTGTCATTGATGACATTTTTCAAAATTTGGATATTAATCGTAACACCGTGTTGATCGATACCATTGATTATTATGTCGCCACTGCCTCGTCAATGCTGAGAGGCGTTATATTTTGAAAATATTGGTTCCATGCGCAAATTTTCAAAGTATTTATGTAGATGCAACTTGCTAATCCGTCCTGCAGTACTTCTCACCTGAGCCCTAATGGTGGAACAGCTGGTTCCCAGCTTGCTGCGGGCTAGCTGATTTGGGTGCCTAATATTGGCTATTTTGTTATACTTACATAATTGATATGTAATTTTTGTTTATTTGCTTATTATTAAAATTAGTATTTCATTTTCACAAAAAGCGCTCACTTCATACTGATATACCTGGTAAATTGTTTAGACTTAATAATAATTCGTTTTCCTTTTATAATTAATAACTAATATAATTTCTTTTTAAATAAAATGTAATAATAATAAATAAACTCCCTTAATGATAAAAACTAAAAATATTAATTCTTTCTTTTTAAAATAAATTGTGTTTCTTTTTAATACAAGTTTCTTAATATAAATGTATAATATATAACATGAACAGTTTTAAATAAATATTATATATTTACGTAGTAATTTGCCCTACTTAGTTCAGACAAATAAAAATAGATAATTAAGACTATTAATTTGAGTTACTAAGTTTACCCCAATAATATCCATTTTCACGATTCGACTCTTTTACGTTGAGAAAAGTCAAATTATTGCTTGCTTATTACTTTCGTCCGCAAAGAATAATAGAAAAATTGTGTGTGTTAAATATTTCTTTATATTATAGCTTAAATAAATTTTAAAACCTGCACATGATTTTATCATACGAATAGTATAGTTTAATAAAAATAGAAATAAAAAATGCATATCATTATCGTATACAAACAAAAACATAAAAGTAATCACAACTTAGAAAGCATTATTTATTTTACTTTTATGCGAAACAAAATTGAAATTGTGTAACAGTTTTGTTCCTTTTCTATAATAATTACAAAAATGTCCAGATAAGAAATTTAAGTACACTTAAATTGCGTGTCGATAGTAGATTGTTGAACTTGAATATACACAAATATAAATTACAAAAAATACATTTGCTAAAAAATGGAACATTGTCATCAAATGATTTCTTTTTGCGATATTTTTAATCTAATTGATCATAGATTCGTGCGATAAAACTCTTTAATTTTCACATAAATGCTTTTATATTAATTAATTTTATGTTCTGTTGTGTCTTACGTATCTGTAATAAAAGCATCGCCAGTTAATAATATATAATCAATGTCTATACTCAATCTACATAAAAACTGTCAGTGGAATATTTCTCATTAACAATTAAGTTAAACAAGATTTCCTTTTTCTAAATATATATCATTTTGCCTCTAGTTATTGAAGGAAACAGTAATCTCCTTTTTGACTAATAAGCACAAAGGATGTCAGTTCCTTGAGAATTTTGAAAAAGAATTCTCCCACAACCTACACAAAATTGCAATTAAAATAACTTTTGCTGTTTTCAAGTTTTCCAAAGTACACGCTATCATTCCTACATTTTATTATTTACTGTAATTCCTATGAACATACGTACACTTTTATCTAATTACATACATGCAACTTTTCTGAGTAATGGTACTATAATGACGCCAACAAGATTCCGCAAATAATTTAATTGAAGCTATAAAAGGTAAAAGTAAACCTATTGAATTATATACAACTTAAGTTTAATTGCACAAATATTTCTTGGAGAGAAAGGTAGACCATCTCAGAAATTAATTTTCGAAACCCTGTCCTTATTCTAAAAATGATTTTTCTACGTTTGACTTTTCCTATCTTAATCGCACGTATCGTAACAACAATAACGGCAACAAATCGAATCAATTGATTTGTTTTTGCATAGCAACAATTTTTTTAATCAAATACACAAAAGGTTAATCGAATCGCGAACATATAAAACAACAAACGTCACAGGGCAAGTTCGAAAGATCAACCGCCTAGAAATTGTTGTGCAACTCAAACATCCGATTATATTCAACATTCGTAATCGGAAAGTCGTAAACAAACCGTGTGGCCTTAGCCGCCTGTGACGTACGCACACGCCCGTCGACATAGCCAACTACAGCAGCTTATCTGCAGGCTTGGCCAGGCGCCTGCAACCACACACGAGTACAAGCTAAAAACGATAAGTATTTTCTACGTTTGAGGCGTTTACACGAGGCTCGGACGAAAATTACTCAAAGGAATTCATTGTGTATGCTTATTTCCATCGTACGGGTTAATTTACTCGCGCAGGTCCGCACTTAAAAATTTATTTTGCATAACCCATTATTATCTCTATCTAACTAATGCGCTTTACGTAATTCGCTGGATATTTTTTGTCGCAGAAGCTATTAGTGTGAAGGCGAATTTTTTTTAAACTAATTGGATAGATAAGGATGTGCAAAAAATATTTACTGTTATATTTTCGCTTACATCACAAAATAGATCTTTATTTGCCTATATGGGAGCGGTAATTTGCAAATAAACTACGCGAGATTTACTATTACAAGGTTAAATTGGTATCGAATGCGAACTTTGTATCAGTTGTACAATAATAACACAATTGCGTTTGTTTTTATAATTGTATTAAATTGAAATGTCATGACTAAATTCTCTTAACAGGGGCTGATTTTACGTTTTGAATTTTTGTCGTTTTTAAAGAAATATAACGAAGGAAAATAAATATTTTCTGTTTAGACCCGCGAGTAAAATACTACTAAAATCTGCAAGTTTGGACGCCTTAAATATAGTAGAGAAGATTAATGTGAGGGATACGTATAGCAAAACCCCAGTTGGCGAGCAGCGAAGTTCCGTGCATATAAAAATTTACCCGAGAAGGTTTAATTTAATAGATATCGAGCCTTCAGTCAATTAGAGTTAAAATCCACCTAATAATTCAATCAACGACACCATTGATAATACAAAAAGTCCTGATTGGATAAATTACAGGAAATTCTTTGATGACATTCCTCAGGGAAACCCCTTGGATTTTGATATTTCTAAATGACTACATGTTTTCGATAACATCATTATTTCATATTATTAAAACGGCTCACACTTGTTCTAAATACAATATGTACTAACTCAAAATATATTTTTGATTAACCTAACATAACTAAAACACAAACACTAAGACTGCGACTAAACAAATCGATTGATGTGCAGTTTTCAGGATTTATTTATATATGGTATAAAGACCTATTAGTATATTATAATATTAAAAACATAAAAACCTAAATAATTGAATTTTGGATCAATAAATAAACCATTTCTCTCAATTTTTATCTGTAATTGAGCCAATACCAATTCTTCAAACTTTTTTCCATGTTTCAATGATTTTGCATTTGAACATTGACTATATAATAATAGCTTTACAAGTGGAGCGCAACAAGTAGATTTTTTGTACAAATAGAGTGGAAAGAAGATGCAGTTAGCAAATATCGTCTAAGTTCCCTTCATTTGACGCTTTCTGTCTGTATTACAATTAGTTTAAAAAAATCTTCATTCAAATCTGGTTTACCAGCCATCTCTTTATAATCAAGCTCATTCTATTTTAACACAGGTGGTTTTCTCTTTATCCTGGACTTTATTTTATTTGACTCTTTTTCTTCGTTTTTTTTTCAAACTGCTACTACTACTACTGCAGCAGAACATCTGCTCTGGTAGTTTCGACAGGTGCGAAAATTCCAGACGCTCGAGATAGAAACTTGCTAGAAATTGGTTATAAAGTAGTTGATGCAAAATAAATTAAAAAATAAACCTTATAAAATAAATTAAATTCGTAAAAATATACTTTCTTGTTGTACTCTCGAGTTTTTGTTATTATTTGCTTTACTGGAAACATATGGTCTTGAACGAATCTTCCCTTTCGATAGATACTTTGAGCCTCATTGTATATATATGTCAATTTTCCATTTCTTCTTCAACACATCCCTTCTTTCTGGTTTCAGTTACCACCAAAACATCATATTTTTTCTTTTCAAACTCGTATATCAGTTCTTCCACATACCTAGATTTCATATTCTATTACCTTTCCATTGTCTGTCCGTTTCCTGGTTATGGATAAGTTTAGTCTTTGCTAATTTTTTTTTTCACTTACTCTTTTTTTCTTTACCAGCTTCACTCTAGGCGTCCCACTTGTAGAGTACATCAACAATCAGGATTTTGTGATATCTAACTTTGACTTCCTTTCCATTTTGTTTATTCATTCTTACTATTCTTCTATTTCCCTTTTTATCCTCCTCTCTTCCCATGCGAGGTCATTATCTATGCAGAACCTAGAATTTTTTTAATTATTCTTTGTTGCCATAATCTTTTACTTCTGGTCCCACCCTTTCTGCCTGTAAGGAAGTCCGTGAGTTCGTCAAGATTAGGGTCAGTCATCAGGTCGTGGTCTTCGAAGTTTTCTAGATCTAGTCTTCGTTCAACAGCTGGCACCCCCCAACACCAGGCACATTGCCTGGTCTTGGGGGGTAGTGTAAATGGTGTCGTCTGTTTTAAGTGGGGAGAGTGTTAGCACGTGAAACAATTCGGACTGCCTTTAGGAATTCAATGTTGGCGGACTTTAGTGCGCAGGAGTGATGGTTGGTTTGTTTGTGTTTGTGGGCTTTTGAGTGTGGGTTTGAATTTTTATGTTGGGGTACGTCATCTTGAGTCCTTCAAGTTTGTGAGCGGCATTGGGTTGGTCCGTAAAAAGAGTAGCCTTGCCGTTGTTGATGTAGAAGAAGTGTGTTTTAATTTGTAGTTGGAGGAGGTTGGCGTTGAGAATGCGTTGGTTCTTCAATTGTGATTTTGGGGAATGCCGTTGGTATGTTTTGTTGGGGTGGGTTTGGTTTAGGTGTAGCGGTGGCAGTTTTCTTGGGAGGTTTGTATGGAGGAGGCGAGGGAGTGGGGGTTTCTTGGGATGGGATGGTATCAGTGGAGGTATTAATTTCATTGTCGGAGGAGTCAGAAGAGCTGGTTGAATGATTGCGGGATCGTTGGGAGGAGGTTGGATCAAGAATGGAGGTCAGACGAGAGCGTGGGGAAGGTGGCCTTTGCTTGGCTGAAGCAGCCTTGGCCTGGTCCCAGATCATGATTTTGGATGATCTACATCGCACGTTGAATCTGTTCATATAATGTCTTGATTTCGTCACCAAGACTCATACGTTGTTTGTCCGTTAAGGAGTTGGAAATTCAACTATTCTACACCTTTTTATTCATACACTAGCTTCCACAATGCTTTGTGTTTCTAAATGCCTTTCTGGTATCTGTTTTATATATGATGTTCAAAATTGCCATGTCTCTATAACTCTTAGGATATTCATTGTTTACTGTTTTAGAGACACTATAAATTATTTCTTTCAACCATTGCTTTGTTTTTTTTTCTTTTTTTAATTAATAATTTTTTTAATATATCTGTAACTATTACTATTTCTTCTTGCATCCGGATTTCTGCAACAAATAGTATGGTATTTCGAACGGTTCTTTTTATTGATAAAATGCATCATTTTGGCAATCTCTGTGGCATTTTTCCATTTATCCATTGGGGCGTGGCGATATCTACAACTGTCTCGTTTTCTACATTCTGCAATAGAGTAGAAGTGATAATCCACGTTCTTACTGATATCCCGTTTCTTGTGATAGCAACAAATGATGACATTGATTTCCGATCCCTTGAAAATTTCTTCAATCATTTTAAACAGATCGACGCTCGACGTTCAACGGTTATGCCAAGACGAAATTTCCTGCTTTCCTTCTTTCATTATGGATTACTTGATTGGTGGGAGACTTAAGCACTCACTCTTATTCGTAATTTCCGTTATAAGGAGCTAAGCGATTTCTGTAAACTTTTTTTGGCTAGTCTCTTAGTGATGTCTGAATTCTGTAGATGACGTTACTTTTCCGCTTGATAACCTCGTATGTCCCTTCCCATTTTTTTGGAGGTTTGAGAAGTATCCTTTTTGTTGAATCGTGTTATACAGCCAAACATTGTCTCCTTGATTGAAATCTCCAACTTCAGCTCTTGAATCGTAGCGATCCTTCATCTTGTCACTAGCTTGGCTAATTCAACGACGAACCAACTCGTTGATAGAGTCCATCTTTGTTGCAGCTTCTAGACATAATTTTCCCAACTTCATTCTCTTGTAGTGGTATGCCATATAACAGGTCTGCCGGAAGTCTGGGATCTCTCAAACACAACCTTCGTTGGTGATACGCTAGTGGTTTCTTGAGGCGATGAACGATAAGCCGTCCCAGTCACGCTGATGGTCTGCGACGACTTTAGCTAGATGTCTGGAAATTGTGCGGTTCGTACGCTCCACCATTCCATCGGATTGTGGATTCACAGGTTTCGTCCTGGTCTTTCTGATCCAGAGAATCCTACACAATTCTTGAAATAGTCGAGATTCAAAGTTTCGACCCTGGTGAATGGAATGAATCTCTAATGGCACATCGAATCAACAGATCCAGTTCTTCACCAATTCCCCAGCTACTGTCGATGCTTCCTGGTTTGGAATGGCATAAGTTTCCAATAGTTGTTTCTGGAAATGGCCCGGCAATGTCTATTGCTATTCTTTTAAAAGGCGATCCGACATCCTAAGCTTCATGGAAGCTCGCCTTCTTTCCGATGGTCCATTAGCAGCGGCACACACTTCGTATCTTCAGCACAAAGTTTTTAAATCTTCCTCCCAGTTGACCCTTTAGAACCTCCATCGAATTTTTTCAATAGTCTTCTCGACTCCACCGATGTCCACCAGAAACTCCATCGTGAATTTGTTGTAGTGCTTCGGCTCTCTTCGTCTTTGGCAAAATTAGTTGTTTATTAACATTCGTTTCATCAAGATTATCCAAGGCTCTTTTAAGTAGACCATCTTCTATTAACAGGGATTCCGACTGTGCTCATTGTGCCCCAATAGCTTTTTTAACGGTGGTATTCAAATTGGAGATTTCTTCCCACCCAGGTCTTCGATTATTAATTCGTCATTGAGCCACTACTGATATAGCTGCTCGGTCCAACATGATATCTGCCTTCCAGGAATCTTGAAGTGGATTAGCCATTTAAGAGCAGCGTGATCAATTCACAACAGAAACTCTCGCCCATTGAGATATTTATGGAAACTATCCAGAGTCTTTATGACTGCAAGTAGTTCGGTTGTCATCAATAGTTTCTTTCCAGCCTGGATAAAGTTTTGCTGAAATACCCAATGGATCTTTCTTCATCATTCTGCATTTGAGCTCCAAAGGCGACATTGCTGGCATCCGTATCGATAATAAATTGCCCTTCTGACTGAGGATATCCAGGCACAGACGAACTGGAGAATGCGATCTTCTACTTTTCAAATGCTTCATGGCAATCTTTCGTCCAATCGTACTTCACACCAGCCTCAGTCAATATGTGCAAAGGTTTTGCAATTGTCGAGAACCCGGCCAGTCTTCGGTAACAGGTACATAATCCCATTTTTCTTTCGAACCAACACCACAGGAGAAGCCCGCGGTTTATTAAAAGTGCGTCCGTTTCTTCTCGTTTAGCTAAAGGAAATCGACTGGGCTGTAGAAAAATGCTCGAACGACCGTAATCAGCCTCTGTAGTTGGAAATATGTCGTATAAATCTCCCAATAATGTTGCTATCCCAATAACAGCCTGTTGGTTAGTTGAAAGATTGGCCTGATAACAGATACGTTTGCTCCGGTATCGATTGTAAACTGTAAAAGTAGACTGTTATCTTGATGCTATATTTTAGCAATCATGGGGCACTTCCCATCAGTCACCAACGCAGACCCTTTCTTGTTGGCGGGAATTAGCTTTCCTGTTTTTTGCCCACTTTCGTGCCGTAAATTCTTGGATTCCTTCTTTCCAGCTTCGCTTCCTCCTGTTTAATCTTCCCCTGTATACTGGAGTCATATGAGCGTCTCCAAACCGCAACTACAGGGCATTGACTAAACTTGTATAGCCTAGAGAGTCTTTGATTTTATACGACACCAACGAAGCTTCACTCTGAGGCGCCGAAGTCAAATTTTCGAGTTTTTCCTAATCATTCCAACTATAATGGCCAGCAATCATTTCGAATTAGAAGTAGACAAGCCAGGGAGTTTTTCCGTCATAGTTAGTTAATTTCGTTATAGACTGTCGAACAGCTATTTCGTTTCCCCTAATAATCACTTTTCTTTGCTTCGAGCTTGGTTCTATCATGCCGATTAGATCCTTACGTTGGGCTTCCATTTTTTCTTCTGCACTACAGATCTTCTAGTTCTACTATCACTTCTTCGAGTTGTCCCCGAAGTTTGGTCTTCGTATATGTTCCAAAAATTCGATTCTTAGGAGCCCACACCTGACACATTTTATTTCGAAGGGTTTTTAGTAAAATGAGTGTTTCTTTACTTTATTTATTTTGTACTAACTACTTTACAACTTAGAGGGTGCGCTGGCAATCCAATCTGAACTAACTAACTGGCTGGTTCAGAAGACCTAAGATATCGATCCCTCCCAGGGGTATATAGGTATACCGGTAACGTACGTGACAGAGCTCGGACATCAAGAGTCCGAGAAGACAGTACGAAATGGGTTGCGAAAATTGATACTGCACGCAAGTTTCTTCGCGGAACTTCCGTACAGTTGGAGAATCTCAATACTCGGCAGGTGCCGCACGCTTGCCTGCCGAGGCTTATTCGAGACGTTCGATATAGCGCAAGTTTTCCTCACGTGAGCTTCCCGGAAACTTGTACTACGGTATTACAACTCATTGCGTAGGTTCCGAGACTGGGTCCAGCAAAAGCTGGGGTCTGCGGTGCCTGTTGTTGTGTTGGTCATAACAACCTATCCATGACCAAAGGTCGTAAAGGTTCTTAGGGCCTGTTTCTGCGAGAGAAACAGACCGCTACGCTTTTTGTGACGTTGACTTTAATTCTACACGTACTTTAGAAGAATTGCAGTTCAGTCAGCGAGCGTTGGAGGCCTGCTACGGCTCTGTCATAGCTCCACCACTGTGTAAACAGACAAGAGTGGTCAGCGTAGAGTGCAATTTCAGCTTCAGCGAACCGTGGGATGTCGTTGACATATAGGTTATGAAGCATCGGGCTTATGACGCTTCCTTGCGGTACGCCTGCCCTTATTAACCTTGTGCTGGACGATTCGCCCTCGATGCTGATGTAGAACTTCCTGT
>JAUIMW010001558.1:0-12277 GCA_033557785.1 Enochrus cinctus
TTTTTATTACATTATATTATTTGCAAATTACGAAAACTACATATTTTTTGAGCACCGTATAAGCGAAACGTCTTATATAATTACCAAAAATATTATTTAAACGACTTTACTCTCTTTATACATGTCGTATAGGGTATTTCGCAGGTCCATTTTAAGGGGTCTGGTAAATCTTGCTTTTTTCGGAGTTTTCGGTTTTTCTACGATTTTTATTATGAATCGTCGCTTCGCTAATCCCAAGGTCGGCAGAAGTTCACTAAAACAACCTTAGCATGTATACAATAAAACGTTTTAATTTATATTTACTTTATAAACGTTATCGAGGAGTAAAAGCGGATCAGAATTATCCTTATCGCGCTGGAAATAATCGAGCAATTGCAAGACAAATCCTTGCGCTTGCGAATTGATAGTTTTTCCATAATTCGCCGACACATCAGTGGGTTATCTCCAAATAACAAAAGGTTATAGGTAACGAATATGTAATAAATTGAAAATATTAAGAAATAATATTATAAGAAAGTTAAAAATAGAGAAAAATAACTATTTTTTAATTAATTGCCAAAAATATTGTTTAAGAAAGTCAAAACATTTTTTTTTTTTAATTTTGGAGCTTGGGAATACTTTTAATTTTTATTAGTATTTTAACTATTTTAATAATTAATTAATAGTTGCAATTGATATTCATGTTAATTATATTTTCAAATGAAGCACATAGTAGCAAGGTTGAAGAAATCTTTTCTTTTATATACGCGTAGAAAAAAGTAAACACATTACCTTAAAAAGATATATTTCGAAGATATCTGTTTTTGTCAGGATAATTTCGTATTTTAGGTTTTGTTCTCAATAACAAAAGTGGATATTTTAGACAGAAACAAAAAACCTTTTTTATAAATTATTATAAATCTACAACTTGCCGAAGAAATAGACTCATTTCTATAAG
Source organism: Enochrus cinctus (assembly GCA_033557785.1). NCBI lineage: Eukaryota > Metazoa > Arthropoda > Insecta > Coleoptera > Hydrophilidae > Enochrus > Enochrus cinctus. Next base: position 938 of record JAUIMW010001558.1, read on the forward strand.
TTTCAACTTGACAATACAATCGGTAGATTATAGCTCTCGCACTCCTATGAACAAGGTGCATTTTTGGCTAAACAACATTTTTTTAAAGAGCATATATTTTGAAAACTGACCATTTTAAATAGGACAGTCGGTATTCTCTTCATGGAGGTTCCACTACTTGCTTATCTACTTCAGCCTTGATGTACCTTAACGAGGACACCAAACAGAAGATTCTTGCAAATAAAATTGTTATATTGTTGCGCCATACTTAAAATTTATTTCGCAGCGGCATAAAAAGAAGCGACAATCATTATTTAGCAAAAAAAATTAATTTAATGCTATAAAATATTTTTAACCGAAAATTTCTATATTTATTATAAGTGACGATTTAATGAAATTAATACTAACTTTAAAACTAGGCAGATACATAATTGACAATATATCTATTTGACTCTTTACCTTAATAACCGTACGTCGTAGATACATTGTTTCTCCTTAATATTCTCAAATAATCCTACATTCAAAACATCGAAGATCGCAGCTCAGTTTGAATTAATCACTCTGCGGATGTTCATATGTCAAAGAACAAACCTATATATCTTAAAAGATAATGATACGCCCTTCATTTAATGTGTAATTCGATGTGTTGTGGTACCTTGATAAATGACAAAGGGTTTTCTTAATTTTCGCTTTCCACCTCCGTAACTCGTAGGGGCTAAAAAATTCCTAGCCTTGATCTTGTTAAATATTTTAGAAACGCAAAATGCCATTTTTAAATTCAACTCCCTGTTTACCTATCGAAAGTTGGAGTATTCCTCTCGTGGTAATTGTGAAAATTTTAATATTTGCTTCCCACCGCTAATCAATTTATATTTCCAGTTCAATCTTTATTTTCTCTTATTTAAATTAAGGTTATTTAAAATTAATTATTAATTGTTGTATAGAAATTTACTTTTTATGGAGTTTCAGCAATAAAAGACAAAACGTTTATTTCAAAATAAATATCATTAATGTTAAGATGAAAATGATTTTAACAGATTACCTGTAAATAATGTCACATTTCAAAGCACCCTGTACTTTAAATAAGTTAAAACAAAAGAAATAATAAAAACTGTTATTTTATTAATTGAAAGTTGTAAAGACTTTTTAATTTATTCATGCTTTAGAAAAAACTATGCTTTTACAATTTATTTTATTTTTAGAAACATTCGGTTGTCAAGTGGCTAAAGACTGCTAAAATTTATTTATATCATATCAAATCTCGTCGTTCTAAGTTAATAAATATTAATGTAATACTTTTTTTAAATAGTAATCTTTTCTTAAACCTTCGCCTTCGTCACTGTAAAATTTTCATGTACATCTCTTACCGTTTTTTCCACAGCTTGATAGGCAAATGCATTACTTCCAATTAAAACACTACCCTCATTTATTCTGAATAGCTTCACAATATTAAATACAGGTACGGTCATTTTGTCCAATGAAAATACTGATAGTTTATAATGCAGTTCGTAGAAATTTTGCATAAATCGTTTGAATTACATTACACTCGAGCTTTAAAATATAAAATATCTCCGCAGAGCTAAATCCAGTACCGTGGACGTGAATGAAAAAAGAATGGGACCAGAGGACGCTGCAGGGCATTTAATTTATAATTTGCAGATGTAGATAATTGATTGGGTCGGTTAATCTGGAAAAATTTCCATCATTAAAACTTTTCCGGATCCAGGAAAATTGGCGTTTGTCGTGTTTGTTCGGGATTGGCGGCCCTGAGAGGGGGTGAAATAGGGAAACCGCGGAATACCGTCGACAACTTTTAATAATACAGAACCTAATTTATGTCGGAATACAGTTCGGTATCAGCCTAAGGTTTAATAAAGATCAGATTTTTATACCTCTTCGTAACTTAATTTCAAAAAAAAATATATATAAATCTCTTGTTCTGTTTACGGGGGTTAATTTTAGGTTTAGATTAAAACATTGGATGGGGTAGATAAATTTTGTAAAAGCTGGATTAGGTGGATGACAACATTTATGTTGTAATAACGGTGTTGCCTTTTTATTTCATCCCATTGTTTCGCCCGTAATTGAAGGGAATTTTTCCCCAAATTAAAGTAGCAGGCCCCAATTATATCTCAATTTGTATTCAATGTAAATCTTGTTGAAAAGAGGCGAAGTTAAGTGGATAGAGAACCATTTAAAATGTTAATTCCTTGATTTAGAAACTTTTATCTTGTAAAAATTATTACCCCTTCTGCAGTTTTAAAAATAAACACGCTGTTTTTTATTTGTTGTCTCATCATTTTTAATGTAAATATATTTTTTATAAAAGCTATTTGCAACAGTATTGCGCCAAGAAAGTTAATATTTTGGCTAGTTAATAAAAAACTATATTTTTTAAAATTGCTCCAACTTCGTTAAAATTTGCTATTCAATTATAAATTAATAACATGGGCTAACAAACTTGCACATTTTAAACAAATGACCATTTTCCATTTTGATTCAACATCAAAGCCAACGAAACATAAAATGGAACGTCAAATACGCAACAGAAAGTGAGAAAATACGAAAATGCGAAATGTGCCGTTTAAAAGTAAATATAATCGTATTATTCAAAGTGCAGAGCCATCGCTGGCTTCTTTGTCTTTTATTCTTTCTCTTTCTGCTTTACATTTATTAATCCTGACACGTCCTCCATTCGGCGTTCGTCTGTAATTAATTGAATTAGAAGATTTTTAAGACCTGGAAATTTAAGGATACAAGTAGGTTGTATTATAACTTAGGTGCTCTTCTTTGTTAGATTATAGAGTTAAATATTATATATATTAAAAATTACATAGTTTGCAGCCAATAGAAGAAAGCAGAGAGACGTTATTTAAGTATAAATTCACAGCTCAGCAAGTTCAAACAAATCATAAATAAACTTTAAGTCCATAAATAATTGTGTCGGTCACGTTTTTCTCAAGAATTGATGTTGTTAGTAGACTTTGTATATTATTTCTGGTTAATATTTAACAGCGTAGACCCCAGAAAACACAGTTGTTTGGTTTACTCTGAGTGCAATTTTAGATCAAATTATACATTGGGAGCTGATTAAACTTGTTCGAATTTGTGGATATTTACGATATGTAACGTGCTTTAATAACGGTCTCGTTCAATTGTTTGAAATGCACTGCACAAGTTTTCAAAATTCAGCGCTTTCAGTACTGATGCGATATGTACACAAGTATCTCAAATAAAAGTTCTGCGGAATCATTATTAGAATTTTCGTCAGTTTCGTTTGCTCAGTGATATTAATTAGATAATTTCAAATCAGCAGAAATGTGTGTACATTACTGTTTCACTATTTTTTGTGGAATGTAGTTGCATATAGCGTGCTGGCTGCATTTTAACGTTTTCCGCCTGGCTTGTTATTAGGTTTAACTTATTGTCTGTGTATTCTGTGTATATTTTTTTAAGATAGCTTAAAATAATAATTTCATGCAAAATTTTCAATTCATTATAGATATGTAAAATGTATTAATATATCAAATCCCTGCAATAAATACCATCTTACATCCAACAAAAATACAAAGGTTTGGAATTACACAGGATTAGAGGCGGGCCAGGAACATTTCTCATCCCCGATTAATTTAACCCCTATCCCCGAGATACATGGGGCGTAGTTCATCCCAACGTCGAGATTGAGCATAATTTCATTGACTCTCAGATAAGTTCGGAGCAGTTTGGTGTTCCGAAATCGAAAATCCATAATTAGTCGTCTGGGGAAAGCCTTCTGCCATCCCCAGTCCTATAAATTCCCTTATTTTTCAGTCGGTCATCGGTTGGACTGAAGGGATTTCGTGAACAAAAATTTCAGCCGATTGAAAATAGCAAAAGAGTTCATTGTGCATAAACAGATTTCCCGTTGTTTGTTATTTTTGACCGGCTATTGTTGCCATTGTCGACGGATTTTTATGTAAAGTAGTTTTTATGAAAAAACCAATTTATAAAGCATGAAGTGGCAGTAAAATCGAATAACTTTCCATAGTTTTAATCCTATTGAATCGCATTCAGATCTATTTTGAACATACATAAGTCTGAAGCAAATATTATATTCTATTAAACTCAGTTATAAAATTTAATACACATTTATTAATTAATTTTTAATGCGAAATTATAAAGCCAACATTAGAAAAATGTTTTTAATTTAATTTAATTTCTTTAATAGAATGGACAAAACTTCATCAAATACGTTGAAATAAAAGTTTTAGTTTTTCAAAATAAATTGTCAAACATAACAAAATAATAATACAATAAATTTCAAAAACAGGAACAGCTTTTATTTAAATAATTAAATAGCCAATTCAATAAAAGAGAATACGAAATTAGTTAAAAATTATTTTATGTGTGAAATTCTATTCCTGCTTAATTAACCAAATATTCTAGTAGTTCGTATAAACATGTAAATGTAAATATAAATGGGTTCATTTAACTACGTTCGAATGTTCATTTTATTGAAATTTCATTCGATTTCAGGACTGTGATTAATATTAATATACCCATCATGTTGTAAAATAATAGATAAATATTTGATATCCGTAATTAGCTTTTTTAAAATTTTTGCACAGATTTTTTTAGTTTGTTATAGAAACTCTCTCATGTATTTTTCAATACAGGCGAAATTTTTGCCAGTATCAAGCTTACTCTGACAGTTACACTCTCTGGATTTGATAAAATGTTATTTTCATTTAATATTGAAGAGAAGAGAAGAGATGAATGTATATCTGAGACTTAAAGTTTTTTTTAAGCAGAAGAGAATATAAATTAAAATATGCTTCTCGAGATAAGTTTTACTGGAATTTTTTTAGAAATTTCTTTGCAGTAATTTAGTTCTGAACAAATACTTTTTCCGAAATATTTACTTGGGTACAAATTTCTGGAACTATTTGTAATAATTATGAAAAATTAAGTATACCTATAAAACATAGAATTTGTTTGCGAAATCATATCAGGACAACATGTCTTAGTCATTTTAAAAAAGTATCTTTGGAGAGACATTGGCTTACATTGTAATTACACGACGAAAACTAAAGTAATCTCTAATTGTTTTGTGAAGTCTATATTTATGTATTTTAGCATCAAGGAAATGCAGGCACCTACAGAAGTAATCAACATAATGGGAGCTTTCTTGGTAGATTTGAATTAATAGTCTATTATCCTCCGGCAATAACAGCATATTAGTTAAGCATAGTAGTTATAAATAATTGTAGTGTAGTCAACATAATGTTTTCTTTTGAGATTTTTTTCAAATTGCACCGTCACAAAGAAAAGATTTTTTTAATCAAAATTACAAAAATCGTATTGGTAATCACATCCGATAATTAAAGTTAAAGTTTATTCACATTCAGTACTGCCGTACAAGATATATACATATTCACCCAAAATAAAATATTAAATTTTAAGTTGAAAGCCTGCCTAAGGCCAAAATTTGTACTTTGCAATTTGTGTATATGTATTTCATTTGACACTCACTAATTTAGGAGACAGATTTAGATATAATTAAATGTAGTCACGTTATTATTGGTCTGCTTTATTTGGAGTTTTTCTGTAATTGATAGTCATCAAATATACTGTAAACTATGCCTGAGGTGCTGGTTTGTGTAGGGACCTATTTTGTTTTTTCCCTTCTCCTACAATTTGGCTGCAATTTGCATTTGATCGCATTAAGAAGGTCAGTAATATCCATATAAATTTCACAAAAAAAGCAACAAGAATGCCTTCTATTTGCGGCTCATTGCCGAACATTATTTAAACTGGACAATCCGACGGTGAGTATTCTCAGGAACGACGGGTCCTTCTGGCTGGGTTGGCGAGTCATTCTGATGGAGAGCAAAGATCTGCTGATGGGGTGACAATTGATATCGGCCGCCGTAGTGAGGATGAACTTGTCGAGGTTGGGCCTGCTACGTCCTGATTGCGCGCAATCGAAAGGTAACTGAAACTAATGAATGCGAGATTTACGGTGCTATAGATCGAGGTCGAGAATTAGGAACAGCATAGCCGTCAAAGCAACCTAGAGATTCAAGGCGTACCAAGGAAGAAGTCCGAAGACGTGGTTGCTGTGGTCAAGAAGATCGGTGTAGCTATTGACTGTCAACTTCAAGTGTCTGATCCTAAAAACAAGGACGGCAGTATCATTGAAAAATTTACATTTCGCAGAACCAAGGAGAACATCTTGGCTGCGGCAAAAAAAAATTAAACGGGAAGGGGGTTTCCGACGGTGTATTTGTGAGCGAGCACTTGACTCTGGCCAACAAAATACTATACAGGGAGGCTTGTAAAACTGCTGAATTTAAATACCACTGGACGGCATGATCTACTGATCTGGTTATTCGCAGCGAGCAGGACATTGCTAGGATCCGATAGTGATTGTTTTCTGTAATTAACTGCATCTTTGTAATCTAAGATTACTTAATAGTTGTATAATCTTTTCTAAAAAAGATTATTTCTTCTGCAACAACGGAATTTCTTTAATCTGCAAATAGACAACTTAAGGTAATATTATATATCTAACTATTGATATATGTCTGTAATGTTGGGGCTTCTGGCTGCCATGGCTTTATCATATTTCATATTTTCCAACTTTGATTTAATTTACACTGTTTTGATGTCCTCATCGGTCGTTTTTCTGGGGTGGTCCGTCATGTCTGAAGCCTACTTAAAAACTAATAATATATTAAAAGATAATGTACGGGAATCTGTTTATATTGTAAATTATCTATACGTACATACGATCTCCCTAAGAGATCAGGTACTAATATGTATCTGCTTTGTACAATGTGTCAATTTTCAATAAATCTTATTCAATTCAATATTCAATTTTTATTCTGTATCAAATGTCTCTTTCTTCCTATTTCCAAAATGTACGTAACATATGTAACAAAATAAGTGATTTTTATCGAAATATCCCAAATTGTGCTTTGTACTTTAAACGTGACCTGGCTCTCAAATAAAATATTAAGTTTGGAACTGTTAAACAAAAATTATATTTGTAGGCGCGATAGAGCTGGACATAGAGTAGGGTGCTTGTGACGGTGTCCACTGGCATCGAGAGCCGAGAGCGTACTGACTGTAATAGTAGCGCGGAAGACTTGTATGTAACATTACATTTTTCAAATAACTGAAAGCTGCATGTTTGATGTTTTTACATCCCGCCTCTCGACAATAATAATTTAAAAATATACCTTAGCAATGTTAACCGAATTATATAGTATCATCCGGATGACTTATTTCTTGTTGTTCGAGACTTGAATTTGCCGAGTATCAGATGTGACCATAAAAGAGACGTCCTTTTTTTGCAGTTCTTCGACTGTTGGTGCTGATTCCCGAAGCGAGTATTTTGTGAAGTCTTCACCAGTATAACGGGTTTAAAAATACTTGCGGCCACACTCTCGAGTTATCTATTTGGTCCGATAACAAGATACTCCCTTCTCTCGTGAAGATTTTTCTATATATACTTTTTGTCTTTCTTGGAATATTGTTGGTTCCTCTAATTTATCGTTTCTTTTCAGGATAATTACTTCTTTGTTCTCTTGCAAACTTTCGTTTATCCTTGTGTATAAGTTTTTTCAAATGTTCAAAGTCTTATTTAAACAAGTTATTATCAATTTTTCCATAATTAACTTCTATTGGTGTGAGTTTGGTTGTTGAATGTATCGTATGGTTGTATGCCATTATGGCGTATATTATTTTCATCTCTGTAGAGAAATTCTTTTCTTCACTGTGGTTCATTATTCGGATGTGTTCTAACAGTGTTGAATGTAGTCTTTCAATTTGACTATTGGTCCTTGGGTGGTTGGGCGTAACAAAATGTATGTCAATTTTGTGTGTCTTTAACAAATTATCAATTAGACTGCTTTTGTATTCAGTCCCATTATCGGTGACTATTATTTTTGGAGTCCCATGGTGAGCGAAAACTATCAATTTATCAGCGATTTCAGTTGGGGTTTTTGAGTTTAATTTATATGCTTGCGCATATTTTGAGAAGCTGTCTATTATTGTTAAGAACTCTTCTTTTTCCAATTAGAAAGTTAAATGGACACCTAGTATTTCAAAGGGTTCACTTGCCGTTGGCGTTAAGTCCATCTTAAAGTTGATTGGATGTCTTTCATACTTTGTCCGTTGTCAAATGTCACAGTTACTTATAAATTTTTGGATACTGGTTCGAAGATTGGGCCAATAATATTTTCTTTTGATTCTTTCCTCAGTCTCTTCGATGCCTCTATGGTTTAGTTTGACATGGTAGTAGTTGTCGAGTATTTCCAATTGTTCGTTTTCATCTTCTACGTCTAGTAGTTTTTTAGAACATTTTTTAAAATTGTATGTTGGGAAGCGGAAGTTTCTTCTCACAACTTCACAAAATTTTGGATATAAATCTTCGTGTTCAAAGAAGACGTGATATGGAATTTTTGGTACTATATATTGTCATGGATTCATAAGTAGAACACTGCTTAACGTAATTAAACCAACTCTATTTAGAAATATATAAATAGTTATACGCAATTCTAATAATAAACAATTTGCTTACCTGCTGAACTGCAATAATAATATAATAATTTTATAGCATTATTGCAAATCAGCAATAATAAGCATAATATTAGTTTTGCTTAAAGAGTGACATCATTCAGGGTAGTGCATAAATAGGAGGACATGAGTAATAATAGATATAGTTGATGGATAATAATAAGATAGTCAATCAGCGTCGGGAGACCCTTAGTAGTGCGTAGTTGACTTAACTGGTATTACCATGTCTTCCAGGGTTGTTGTAATGTAAGTAATATTAGAATCTTATTGTTATTTGTTAAATAAAGCTCTCTACCTTAAATATGCTGGTTGAGTTATTAAAGGTTTCCTAAGACGTTACACTAGTCGAATGTACGTCATATTAAGCTCTACTAATTACGCCCTGGCGTACATTTGACAATATTCCGTTATGAAGTTAACAATTTCATTTTGAAAATTTTCTGTAGTGACTTGCAGGTATATGCTTTGTTTTCTATCGAAAAAAGTTTCAGTTTTTACTTTGGTTGGACTATGCATAACCTTTGTTATGACTAGTTGATTTTACGCATAGTTTAATGGCGCATCTAATATTAGCACTTCAGTGATCGGGGTTTCTTCTTCGTTAGAGTGTATTATTTGGTCTTCATCGACGATGTCTCTTTTTTCTTGTTCATCTATATTTGCAATTCTCGATTTGAGTACTAGGACCAGGTTGCTGGTTTTTAAAACAGTCTTGGATAAATTGTTCGAGAGCTTCATCTACATTTTCATCAGTCGGTTGATCTAAGCCTTCTCCCATTTCTTTGAGTTGACTGTTTGCTGTTTCATGTGTGTTTAACTGTATTCGAGAAAGAGCGTCTGCATTTGTATTCAATGTACCCTTTTTGTAAATGACATTGAAATTGTATTCTTCAAGGCGTATTCGCCATCTCGTCAGTTTTGAATTTGGATCTTTTAAAGAGAACAGCCATTGTAACGGTTTGTGGTCTGTTACTATTTTAAATTTTCTGCCATACAAGTATGGCCTAAAATAGTCTACGGCCCATATTATGGCCAGTAATTCCATTTCCATGGTGCTATATCTTATTTCGGCGTCCTTTAAGGTTCTGGAAGTGTACGCAATAGGCAGGTCCTTTCCAATTGACCCTTGAGATAATACTGCTCCTATGGCTACATTTGACGCGTCTGTTGTCAAATTGAAAGGTTTCTCGAAATCTGGGTACACTAAAATAGGGTCATTACAAAGAATTCTTTTACACTTTTCAAATACTGTCAGAAATTCGTCGTTATGAATTATCTTAGCACCTTTCTTGAAACATATTGTCAAAGGCTTCTTTATTTTTACAAAATCAGGCACAAATCGCCTGTAATAACCTATTAGGCCTAAAAAGGCTTTTATATACTTTTGGGTACATGGTACGGGGTAGTATATTATAGCGTTAATTTTGTCTGGGTTGGGTTTAACCCCTTCAGATGTGATGATATGTCCCAATTATGCCACCTCTCTTTTTAAAAAATCGCATTTGTTCGGTTGGACTTTAAAATTGGTGGCTTGCAATCATTTAAACACATCTCTAAGTCTTTCAAGGTGTTCTTGTAGGAACGAAGATAAGATAATTATGTCATGTAGGTATACCAGACACTTTAATCCTTCTATACCACTTAAAATATTGTTCATTGCTCTCTGGAAGATCGCATTTTTAAGGCCAAAGAGCATGCTCTTAAACTCGTAATGTCCCTTTTCTGTTGTAAAAGCTGTTTTTTTGATGTCTTTTTCGGCTATAGGGATTTGGTGGTAGCCGCTTGCTAAATCCAATGTTGTAAAGTATTTGCTTTTACCCAATTTGTCTAACGTTTCATTGATATTTGGCAGAGGATACTTATCATCGACGGTTTACTCGTTGAGCTTTCTATAGTCGATGACAATTCGCCACTTCTGTACACCACTAGCGTCTAGTTTTTTTGGCACAACCCAACTTGGTGAGGACCAAGGCTATGTTGAATGATTTCTTGTTGCAACATTTCTTCCATTTGTCTTGCCACTTCTTCACGGTGGATGTATGGGTAACGATAATTTTTCGTATATGTAGGTACTTCATCTGTGGTACGTATTTTATGCATCACTTCGTTTGTAAATGTCAGTTGTGTCCCTTCTTTGTAAAAGATATTGGGGAATTCTTTGATTAGATTCAATAATTTGTTTTTCCTCTGCATTCAAGTGATTGACTCTAAATTCGGTTAAAGTTTTTTTAATTTTCGATTTTCACAAATATTCTCAAAGTTTGTTGATAAATTGTTTTGTTCAAAATGTATTGCACTTGTTTCTTTGCATTCAAATTCTTCAACCTCAAAAGGCCAAATTAATTTCCACATCATAATTATTATTATTTAAAATTGTTGTAATGGCTTTTCTATTTTTTGCACGTGTCTGGGTTTCAGGTTTATCTTTTGTTTTAAGTTTTGTCCAATTTCGTGGTAATAAATGTTGATTTCAGTGTTTGGAGTTTTAAAAATATTTCTATCTAAAAGTATTTGCGCTTTTAGATATTTCAAATTATCCATTCAATCTGTCCATCAAAATTTTTGTTAAAATCGTATAAATAAAATTTGATTTTACTGTTTCTTTCTTTAAATATCTTTGGGGTTTCAATTTTCATAATGTAGTCTTGTTTTGTTGTTTTATATGTACTAGTAACTGTGATTGGGTCTCTTTTAATATTTTCAGAATAATATTTTGTTTCAACTAAAGGGTACATAAAGGATTTTGATGATCCACTGTGTAGTTTAATGTTATTATCTGGCAATACTATGTACGGGAGT
>JAUIMW010001559.1:0-12274 GCA_033557785.1 Enochrus cinctus
CATTTCTTTTACGATAAGTGTAATATTTGAGAGCTTAATTTGCGAAATCTAAAGGCAACTAACTATACGAACGAAACATTTGGCAACGTCGCATTTGATGCCTATATTTACTCGTAAAGTTCGGTGACAGATTCTGCAGGATTACCGAAATCGTACTTAAATGGCTGCAAATAATTTTAAAATAAGAGTATATACAATCGTACTTTTTTGACATACCTGTAAGGTAATCCTGTACGATTGTATATACTCTTATTTTAAAATTATTTGCAGCCATTTAAGTACGATTTCTAGGAGTCTAGAACTTCGAATAATAAATTTGAATTCAAAGTTTAGAAGCAGCGATTACATTCGCTTCTGAGAAAACCAACTCAGTGTGATTGAGGCTTTACATGTTATAATGACCTCTATGAAAACGCTTTACCAAGTCATTAACCTTAGTAATTTTAATTTCCTTAATATTGGCACCTCTTATTGTCATGGTTACGATTTGTTTTGCCACTAGATGTCAAGTTTAAGTCAAATTTTAAAGTAAATCAAAAATATTAAGAAAAGTTTACAATTATTTTGTTATATCTGCACAAAATCAAAAAAGTATGTTTTTTTTAAATTTAGAAATTATAAAGAAAATATTCGAAGTCAGACCAAATAAATAATTTATGCATAATTTCATAATCACCCTTTAATTATAGTTTTTATTTTACAGAAAACTTTTGATCTAATCGTGGCAAAGAACATGAAAATGAAGTTAACCTGTGAGTTTTTAGACCATTATTACAAACAAAATGAGAAGATTTATTCGAGACACGTTGTAGCTTAGTAGAATTATGTAAAATATTTTTCCTTTGTAACATTCTTTATCATCAATAAAGATGGACATTAACGATATTAAAACGAAAATATTTTTCTATGCGCGAGAGCAGCTCTTTCACACAATGTTAAACACGTGCAAAGAGGCAATCAATAAGTTTGCAAATGATGTTACGATACACTTATACCACGCATTAGCATTATCAGCAAACGGACGATACCAAGAAGGAATACGTGAACTAGAAGTCTTAAAATTAGAAAATGACATACAACTTGCTGTGTGTGTAGGTCTTATGTATGCTAACAAATTAATGGGAAATAGCGACAAAGAATTATACACAAAACTTGACTCGCAAATGCGCGATTGCCGCAAAATCGCTGTAAGTATAGATTTCTACAATACCGCTTACGTTTTATTCATTTTTAAAAAGTACGAAAAAGCTTTAGAATATGTAGAAAAAGCCTTGAATTTAGATTCTTCGAATTCTGAATTTCTGAGTCTCAAAGGATGGATTAAAATTTATCTCCGACAAATGGGTTTGAAAAAAGGAGACCAATTATTGGAAACGTTCAACATAGCAGTTTCTAATAGCCAGCGTAACTTAGATGCTGCTTTAGGTCTTGCACAATCGTATTTACTGGAAAACAACATAGAAGAAGCCATTAATACTGTAAACAAAGCTGTTGTACGATTTTCTGGGTCGAATTTACCGATACTCCAAAAAATTAAAATCCATTTTGCTGATCAAGATTTTGAGCAAACTTCAGAAGCTATAAATCGCATAACTGATTCAGAAAACAACATAATTGCCATGAAAACAAACATTCTGATACTCTTGTGTAAAGATTCCAATTACGAGGAAGCCGCTCAGTGCATAAACAACTTATATGAAGAAATGGAAAAAGCGGAACCAAGAAATGCTATGCTCTTTCTCGAAACCTGTCAGTTATTTTCCAGACTTTGTTCCAGAAACACTTTTGTACTAACCGAGTCTTATAAATTTATCGAGAAAGCAATACAAATCTTTCCTAATAATCACGATTTTATTACGGAGCTGGGGTACCAAAACTTGCTACAAGGAAAAGTTAAGGAAGCCTTAAAGTACTATAAATCTGCAACAAAAATAAACGAATCGTCAATAAAATCGTTAATGGGAATGACTTTATGTGAATTAACAGAAAATGGAAAATCCGACACTATTAAACAACAAATAGAATTTCTTCTTGAACTTCAAGAAGATAACATACCACCCATGCTCTATTTTATGCAAGCAAAAGGAGCCGAACATTTTGAACAAGTATTAACACTTCTTAAACAAGCCTGCGACTCACAGCTAAAATTAGTTAAGAACCTTATTTACGGAGACGAATATTTACGTGTACTGGACCCTGATTTCTTAATGGACGTAGTAAAAGAGTGTCTGCAATACGCCCCGCAAAGCACAGACATAACAAAAAAGTCATTACAGAAGCAATCACCTGTTTTGGAAATGGCTCTGAACACCTTAAAAATCATTACGAAAGCTTGCCCTGGTTTACATGAAGCTCTATTTTTGTTGGCGAAAGTGCAGTTCCTCAAAAATGATTTTACTGATGCCATCAATACTCTGAATTATATACTGACCAACATAGATGAAACTTCTAGTGATGCACTCGTGCTTATGGCTCAAATACAAATTAGCACTGGTATGTATGAAAGAGCTGGGCAAAGTTTGGAAGCTGCTTTAAGCCACAATTTCAAGGTAAGTTTAAATAATTTTTTCACATTCAATATGGGGATTTGATGTTACATATACATTATTTTGAAAAAATAGAAACTTTCTTGCTTCCACTCGCAAAAGAGTAGGACTTTTATTATTTTTACAGGACTCGATTAAGTGAACTTTTAAAAAAACTTTCTCTATTTAAGAATAGTATTGTCATTTTTTTAATTGCAGTTTGTTTCTTAAATTTATCATAGCTATATTTTTTCAAATATTTTTTTGTAAGTTTATAATTTTATAATAAACTTTTATTTTTTCAAGGTAAGAGAAAATCCCTTATACCACCTTATAACAGGTTTAGTTGAAAAGAAAAGAAACAATATTCACGAATCAATTAAATGCTTAACAACTGCCCTAAGCTTAATTGACTTGAAACCCAGGGAAACTACATATAAGAAACCTGCTTTTGGAGTCCAAAGCGAACTAACTTTAGCGGACAAAGCTTCTATATATCTGGAACTAATAGACTCTAACAAGAAAGTAAATCAGCTGCATGAAGCTACAAAGCGGCTCCAAGAAGCAATCGAGGAGTTCCAGGGAACTCCAGAGGAAGCCAGAATCATGATTCTAAGTGCCGATTACTCAGTCAGTCGAAGAAATGTCCAGCATGCAATAGATATGCTCAGTAAAGTAAAACCGGATGAGTCATATTACTTGGAGGCTAAAACAAAGCTGGCACAAATATACCTGAAGGAACGACTGGATAAAAGGGCCTACCTTCAATGCTATCAAGAAATGGTAGACACAAACCCAGGCCCTGATAGCTATGTTCTGTTGGGTGATGCTTACATGTACATATTAGGTAAGTATATTAACATATTAACATGAAACATACATAATTCTAAATTTTGCAGAGCCTGATCTAGCTCTTGAATCATATGAAAAAGCTCTAAAAATGAACCCGTCTGACCCATTTTTAACATCTAAAATGGGATCGGCATTAATAGAAACGCACCATTTTGCAAGAGCTGTTAATTATTATAAGGAAACAATAAAATCTACGGATAATCCAGATTTAAAACTACAATTAGCCGATTTGTATATGCAGCTAAAGCAGTATGATAAAGCTGAGCAGCTGTTGTCGAAAGAGATTGAAATTGAAAAGAACAAAAAAGTCGATGACTTAGTTTCTTTGCAGTACCGAACCAAACTTTACATGCTTCTTTCTCAAATATATGAAAAAGCAGGCAAAAATAATATGGCATTGTCTACTTTAAAAGATGGCCGGGACAATCAAAGCCGTGTCCGAAAATTATGCAGTATTGAACAATCAGGTTCGTCGTACTTTCTGAAATAGTATGCAAACTTAACGTAGCTTTTTTAGGTATACCTCAAGATGTTATAAACACATCTATTGACATCAGTATGCGATTAGCAGAGTTATCATCAAACGCTAGAGAATACGAACATGCTATTAACCATTACAAAGATGCTTTGTTTATTTCACATGATAATCACAAGACTCTGGCAGCTTTGGCTAAATTATACATGCAGGTAATAAATTATTTTGCAAAAGGGGAATTATCATTTTTATGTTAATTCTGGATTGGTTCAATTTTTCAGTACCTGAAGTTTTTTTCAATTTGCAGATGAACTACCTAGATCTTTGTCAACAAACATGCACCAACTTATTAAATTTAGACCCTGAAAACGAAGCAGCCTCAGTTATGATGGCAGACATCGCTTTCAGAAAGGTAAATCTTTATATATATATATTTTTTTATAAAAATGTAGTATGTTCTGTATTCCATTAAGCCTTGATGGTTCCATTGATAATGCAAATTCAAAATTTTGTTACACACCACACAAAACATGTACTATATGATCCCAGAATATATAATAAAGAATTGTTTGCTTAAAAAAAAACCTTATACCCAATTGGCTTCTTCCAGACTCTTTTTCATTTGACTGTATATGGCTTTCTTCTGTCCAATCTCCAATTATATCCAACTCCTTAGAGATTATTTATTAGTAGGAAGTCTTATTTAAAATAAACTAACTCACAATGATTTTAGATCGACTTTGACATGGCATTATTTCATTTTACTCAACTTCTTTCAAAGCAGCCTACAAACTGGACAGCTTTGATAAGGCTTGTTGAAATCATGAGAAGGACAGGAAACATTGAAAGTGTCCCTCAATATTTACAGCAAGCAGAGCAACACTGCATTAAAAAAGAGCCTGGTTTATGTTACGCAGTTGGTTTGTACGAATGGTACTCAGGAAATTTAAATGCAGCTTTGAGAAATTTGAATTATGCCAGACAAGACCCAGAATGGGGCCAACACGCTATATATAACATGATCGAAATATGTTTGAATCCTGATGACGAAATGCTTGGTGACCAACTAATAGAACCAGACGACTCTGAATATAGGGATTCCAGAAGTATGGCAATAAAAACAGCTGAAAGACTATTGAAGGAACTAAAACAAAAATCGAGCATGGTTATGGAGGAAATGCTAAAGTGCCGCTTGCTTGGGAATTTCATTATGCTCGCGACAAAAGATAAGCATAACATTGAGACAGCTTTAGAAGATTTTATAACCATAGCTTCTTCGGAGATGTATAAGGATAACGTAGGTCCTACTTTAGGCATCGCAACTGCTTACACTATGTTGAAACAAAGCCAACGGGCTAAAAACCAATTGAAAAGAGTTGTTAAAAGCGTGTGGACTTTTGAAGATGCTGAATATTTGGAGAGGTGCTGGCTGTTGCTTGCTGACTCTTACATTCAGTCAGCAAAGTATGATTTAGCGTCCGATTTGCTTAAGCGAGTTTTACAACACAATAAAGCTTGCAGTAAAGCTTATGAATACTCAGGATTTATTAGCGAAAAAGAGCAACACTACAGCGAAGCTGCTAAGTATTATGAAAGTGCTTGGAAGTTTAATGGGAGAAACAACGCTGCTATTGGGTTTAAGTTGGCATATAACTTGATGAAAAGCAAAAAATTTGCTGATGCCATTGAGACCTGTCATCAGGTGCTTAGGATTCATCCGGATTATCCTAGAATCAAGAAAGATATTTTGGATAAATGCATGAACAACTTGAGAACATAGATTTGTTTAGAATTTTTTTGCACTTTATAGAATATATATTTAAATGCAAGAATTAACGAATGTGATTTTACCCGTCCACATTTTTTATTTATCTCTATTATATTATTTAAAATATGCACTATTTCTTAATTGTATTTATTTGAATTTAATTGAATAAATAATATTGAAAAAAAATGTGTTTTACTATCTGAAATTACAACTTACAGAAGATGATTGGACATTGCATGAAAAAAAAATTTTTTTTACCATTTTATTTAAAAAATACAACAAAACATAACATTTATTTGTACATAAAAATATTACATAAAATCACATATTATAAATTTTATATATCTAAGAACACATAACTTGTCTACTTTTTAAATTACATTCAGGTGAAAATCAATAAATAAAAAATTTAGAAAATTATGCAGCACCGTCTCTTGGTTAACGAAGGATAGTCTTTGTTGGTTTTTCTTTTGATGTATAGAATAAATTGTCATTTCAGAGAAAACTAAGATAAGTCTTGCATACAAAGTAAAATAATTCTTTTGAACAGATTGATTTAAAAAGTGTAAGTAATATACAAAAATGATCTCATATTGAACATTGTCGAACACTGATATCGTTTATTAAACAATGATAGATATTTTTATTCTCTATGTTTTATTTAAATAATTGTAGGAGAATAATGGAAGTCCGTAATAAACCAAAGTGATAGCTAACAGAAACTGACAGGTTATTACAAACATATTGCTGATTGTTTCAAGTATGTTTCTTAGATGAATGGTTCCAAGTGAAATTGAAAATATGATATGGACGAATGATGGAATCTGTTCTGATCATCTTACTCAGTGGACCTCTATTTATTCAGACAACACCACTATAGAAGAGAGTGCATCAACTAAACCAGGATAAGGACACTAAGTTTCTCAATTATTAATAATATTACCACCAACATTGGAATGGAGCAAGACATTTCTAAAAGAAGGATCACACTTCTGTCTACGTACTCCTAATTAATTGTTTTTTTAACCTTCGTTAACCAAGGGACATCTATAATTTTTTTTATTTACCGATATTCTCGATTAAGCTATGCATTTACAACAAAAATGCATTCATTGAAATAAATATTTAAAGTAATGTTATCGGTTACTTAATGGTTTCATTATATCATTAGTTATATAATGAAACATAGTACAAGTTATTATATTAATCAGTATAATAAAATATTAATTGAGATGGGATCAATTGACGGACAGATTTTTTTTTTAGTTAGCCATACTAATATCTTTAAATTTTGAAATTTTCAAATTTTTTATGTAAACACATAGCATTTAATTCATTTATATTTGTACTAAATTAATCTAAGAATGGTATATAATGACACATTTTACACAATTTCTTCTTTAGAAATTTCTGTTTTCTAAGTTTATTAAGGCAGTTTTGTGAAGCCTATCTTATAATGTTACCCACTAAGAAGATCTATTTTAATAAAAATTTAATATATAATGTGCTAAATATTATAGGATGTGACTTTACTGAACCTTTGCAAAAAATTACAATGGCAGGAACTATAAATACAAATATGGAATATAAATTTACAAAAATAAGTTTTCTATCGCTCTAAAATAATTTAATATCAATAATTTAATGCAAAAATATTTGTAAGATAGTGCTTATCAATAAGAGAGCTAAAGAGCAAGGCACCGAAGAACTTCCACCGTAAATAGGAATGTGTTTTGTTTTTTCCATCATCCAAAAGAAGGCATCCTCATGCCTTTTATATTTTTTTAACTCAGCACCGACCAAAGTCCTAATTCTAGCGTTGTAATCATTCAACCAAATTCGTTGGTGTTTGCTAAGCAAGCTTATATCTATTAACTTAGGTTCGTAAGGTACTAAAGTTACATCTTTAAACCCTAAAAATGATGTCCCTGTTTCGTCTTTAGACCATGGCAACTCCACAACTTCTAAAATATTCTCTAAACGTACTCCGAATTCCCCTTCCATATAAAACCCAGGTTCTACCGAAAAGAAATATCCAGCTACAAAATATTGCATTGGGCCATGATAGGATAACGTAATGGGAGCTGTAATAAACATGTTTTAGATACAAGCATATAATTTAAAGGAAAAGACTTACACTCATGAACCTCTAGAAATGTTCCTATTCCATGGCCGGTCCCATGGGGATAATTGTAACCATCTTCCCATAAGGGAGACCTTACCAATACATCCGCTGCGTCAACTTTCATATTTGTTGGGAATTTCAACATTGCCAATTGAATATGACCCTTTAGAGCCCTTGTGTAAGCATTGATTTGTTCTTTTGTTGGTGTACCAAAATGTATAGTTCTCGTTACATCAGTAGTACCATCTGAAAATTAATAACCAATAAATACAATTTTTATTTTGTTCTCGCTACACTTACCGTAGTACTGCCCTCCAGAGTCTAAAACTAAAGTACTATTTGTAAAAACGGTTACGTCTGTAGCATTAGTTGGTACGTAATGAGGATGAGCTCCGTTAGGTCCAAAAGCCGCAATGGTTTCAAAGCTATTTCCTAAACTCATGTTGTGTTCGAATCTAAATCTATTTAACCAATCGACCACCAACATTTCTGACCATACATCCCCGGCATCATACTAGAATTTTTTTGTGTTTAAATTTAATAGAAAAAAACTATAACAATAAACCTTACCCGTTTTTGAAAATAAGAAAAAAATTTACACATTATGGCAGCATCACGAATGTGAGCCTTTTCCATTCCTTCAATTTCAACCTGATTTTTTTTTGCTTTCAAAAAAATTATAGGCGAAGGAACTGAAATTCGTTTCCTTGGAGGCTTAACTAATTGATAAATTTCTTGACTAACGCCTTTAGAGTACATATATTCAGTTGGCACCAGAACGGTCTTCCATTTTTGGCAATAAGTGGGTAAATCCGACCAAATATGATCATAGGGAAGTAATCTAACTTTGTACGCACCCGCTCCTGATAGGGAATTGAGGTGCTTTGGAATTTCGTACCTTTCCAACTTACTAATATTCACATAAAGATTTATTATATCATCTGACAACAACACATAACTCTTCACAAATGGGTTATATGGAATGTCACGACCTCTAATATTTAAAAGCCATGCTATTTCCGGTAGAGCTGTTACCACCATGCCTTCAGCTCCAAGCTCTGTTAATTTCTCTCTTACTTCTTTTACTTTCGTTGTCCAATTCTTTCCGGCATATTGGACATCCCAAACGAACACATCTTTATCTGTATAATTTAAATGATGGTTTTCCCAGATAATATCAATTAAGTTTTTGGGCATCTCAACCAGGTGGAGGTCTGAACCTTTTAGCTCATCTTTGAGGGAGTTCCAAGTTGCTGCTGATATCAACTTGGGATCAGCCCCTATCCTCCCCCCTTTCGGGAGCTCTGACTTCAGCCACTGAGCTCTTGTAGGAATATTGCTTTGCCCTTCTCGCATCAAAAGCCAATCACAATTTAATTGATCATCTGCTTGGAGATGGTACCTTCCATCCGTCCATAAAACTGCTTTATTTGCTGTTACAATAGCATCCCCGTAAGACCCACTAAAACCAGAAATGTATTCTCTTCTTCGGTCGTACTCAGCTACATACTCTGTCTGTAAGAAGATTTAATTAACTTTTTTAAGAATAAATATTGACAATTATTATTTACCTGATGCTCATCATCTGACGTTATAAAATATGCATCTATAGGAGCTGTCAGTATTTCTGTAGGTATTTTCATTATGGCTCGAAGAGCTGACAGCCTTCCGGTTGTATTTACTCTGTTTGGAGGTTGTGGAACTGCTCCTCTTTTTGAGCAGGCTTTTCGGAGTTCTCCAGAAATTCTTCTCATCTGGAGTTCGTCTATTGCTGAACATGATACTAATAAGAGACCTGAAACAAAAAAAAAATGTAGCTTTAAGAGATTACTTTGCGTAATTTATATTTTAACGCATTTTTGTGGCGGTATCTTTTCGAAAAGGGTTGCGGCAACATTCGTTGCGGGAATCGCACCAGGACCTCATAAAATGAGAGAGGCAAGTGCAACAATCGTTGCAGAGTATTTACAAAACAAAAATGATGATAGTACTTTAATTTCTATATTTATAATTACGCTTTGTTCCTCTCTGTAAATATCAAAATAAACAGAACGAGCTTACGTTATGAAAAATCATATACGCTTTTTACAACATAAAATAAAAAAAACTGTACGTCCATAAGGAAATTTCTTAAGAAATTCCACAGTCTTTTGTATTAGGGAATCATAAAATAGAAAAAATGCTGGAGGCGAAACGAGAAAGTACAAACGCAAAAGTGAATTGGTGCTTATTCTTTTTTCGTCCTTGTGACCTACAAAAGAGTGGCTAAAAAGAAATAAAAGTTGGTTTTATTGATAAAAATGTGCACTTTAGGGCAGGTTATAACGAAAGGGTTCAATGCGTGGGAGTAGAACAATAGAGCTGACGTCAACGCTGCACCAGGGCAGCATAAGCTCAAAAAGATCGACTGCATTCAGCCCCAAACTACGCTCATTATCATCCCCTTAATTGTTCAATTACAATCTACGTTCAAGCTTTTGTCGGTTTAATCGCAGTGTCACTCGATTGGAAATACCTGTACTACGAACTTGTCTTCTGCTATATGTGCAAAAGGGTTAAAAGCGGGGGCGGAAGCAAGTGGAACATGACGTCAACACCCTACCAGGACGTCATAAGTGCAGAGAGATCAGCGCACTGAAGAAGCTATCGTGCTCGATCGAAATGGTGTGTCAGTTGGTCTTTAAGAGCTCCGCATGTGAGATGTGAGGGTATCTTAAAGGAGAGGGCGTTGTGGCAAAACGACGTCAACAAGGTACCAGGCTAGCATATGGAGAAGGAGATGGAATGTTTACTTTGTGCCCAAAATAATTAATGTATTGTCAAAATGAGTTTTCTCTAAATATAAGAACAATTTATTTTATAGTTGGATTAGTTGAACGTAATCAATATTGATGTAGGTCAATATAAAGTATTTTATTCATTGTCAAGATAACTTGAAATCTTAGTTGGGTATACTGTGTTGATGTGTGCTGGTTTGAACACATAAATCAGGTATATAGGTTTTATGAGTTTCTGGTATTGATTACACAGAGTTTTTAATGGGGAAAAAAGCGCTTAAATAAAAACAAGCTGAATTAATTTTTTGGTGAACTCTAGATCTGCAACTGTTTAGCTGTAAATGAGCCATTTATTTCTCTTCTCGATTGAAATTTGCGTTTACGGAAACTTATTTGCCTTTCTACATTTTTGTAAAGTTTTCCTCTAGCACTCTCTAGTACACTTTTTTAGATATTTAAAAAGAGAGACAGTTTATTGAACTTTTTTTTTAATTCTGTATATTACTTAGCTTTGATTGTTTTCTGCGTATCCTAAACAACACGATCGCCTAATGCAGAGTCATGTTTTAAGCACTGGTCTATGTTTAAGCTTTAAAAGAAGTTAATAAACAGGATATAATTTATTTCAATTAAATATATCTAAAAAATTGATTAAAAAAGTCAAAAATCTATTAAAATAACCATGGTGAAAAATTGAAAATCAGTTCTGAAGTTGACCGGCACCACTTCTCAAAAAGAAGTGAATGAAATGTTTCTAAAAGCTCGTCATCAGTAAGAAGAAGGTTAATAAAGGTAATTTTGAAAGCAAAACGTCCTAAGAAGTTTCCACTATTGACTGCTAAACATGTTGCAAAAAGTAACATACTAGTTAAAGTTTTAATGTAAGTTATTAAATTTTTTTTATTTCATTCAACCATTGCTATTTCTATGTACATGAATGTACTTATTTCTTATTTACATTTTTAAAACATTTTATATTTATTTCTACCTGAAGAAGATCACGACTCTGATCGAAAGCTTGGGAATTACTTTTGATTTTAATAGATTTTATACTTTTTTAATCATTTCTTTTTAATAAATAAAAGAAATTATAACGTAAAACTGCGCTTATCACATGTCGTGTACAAGATGCAATCGCAAGCATCAGTAAACACTCAAAGCTTCGTATTAATGTATATCTAATGGAGATACCAACAGAAATTCTTATAAATATATCTTTCTTTTTAAAGTCGTTCATTTGAGAAAGATTCACGTTGAAAAAATGACATTTTTGCGGGGATTGATTATTTATAGCATGCCATCTACTATGCTTAGTATAAATGTCGATTTTGACATTTTGACATTGGAACTTCCCATGGAAAGAGTGAGTCGATGAGAAGGTATGCTAACATTGTAGCTAGATCTTGTATCGTGGTCATGTACATCTCTAATACGGCTGAAAACGCCACAGTTTTCCCTTGCATAAAGTAAACACTGATGAACATAGGCAGAGTACACGGTCATCACTTTATAATGCTTAAACAGTGGTCGGCATGAATCTCTTGATGTTGCATCCGCCATCCTCTCAAAGCTCTTTGGGTTCTGTTTGTACCAACTCAATTGCCGTCAGTACACAGTGAGCCTCGATGGCCAATTTGTTAATGTCTTTTCACACTTTGTATTCTAGTAAGCTTTTGACAAGGAGAGCGACACCCCCGTGAACAGCATGCTCCCGACAAAAACTACCAGTAACCTCAAATCCCTCAATCTGGA
>JAUIMW010001560.1:0-12273 GCA_033557785.1 Enochrus cinctus
GGTCTATTTTGGCAAATAAAACATATTTGAATAAGATGTGAGCATTGTTTAGAAAAGCAAAACATACTAGAATAAGAAACATATATTTTTTTAACAAACAAAATACATTACAGTAAGAAAGGTGCATTGTTTTGGTGTTCAAAATACACTATTGTTTCGAAGGGCGATATATATTGTAAAAACTTAAGGATTCGCTTTAGCGAATCTAGGCGAGCAGCGAAGCTGCGATTGTCAAGGACCAAATTTTAAGAAGAATATATAGTGGTAGAGGTTGACAAACATAAAAATTGTTTGTTTGTCAATCTATAACATTATATATTCTTCTTAAAGTTTGGCCCTTGACACTCGCAGCTTCGCTGCTCGCCGAGATTCGCTAAAGGGAATCCTTTATTTTTTATATATCACCCTTCGTAACAACAGTGTGTTTTGTTTGCCAAAATAATGCACATTTGTTACTGTAATACGTTATGTTTGCTAAAACGTACGTACGTTTTTCTAGTTTGTTTTGTTTGCTTTATAACGCACATATCTAACTCTAATGCACTTTAAATAGCAAATAAAGCAAATATCTTACTCTATACTTTATCCGTTTTAAGAAGGGTCAAGTTTGGGCATGGTAGCCCCACCTTTCAAAGCGACTACTCATGACTGAGGAAGGATACTTGGAGGTGTATAATACGAATCAAATAAACCTAAGGCGCTACGTCGGTTAATTTTTTGAAATTGTAACATCAATAATAATTTGAACTGTCATTTATTTTGTTAATTGAGAATTAATTTACACAAATGTTAAAATTTCAATAAAAAAACATATTGAATAAAAAAGAATGACACCATGATCTATTACATTGTTAATAATGTGGTCGAGTTGTCACATTTTATCTTCCTCTTTAATAACACGTTCATCGCAATTATTCCATTTTTCTGGAGTTATTAATGATACACCTTCGTTCAAAAGCCTTTGATGGTCAACTCTTTTGACTTTGTTGGTTTTTGTGTAGTTTCAGATAACTTAAAATGTGCGTTTTTTTATGAGAGGCATCCTGTGTTATTTATAAATTTTTATTATTTGATTTTATGAACTTAATATGAAATAATTTTGAATTAGTAAACATAAAATGAAATCGTGCCCAATAAGAATTTACAGGGATGTTTACATGAATTATCAAAATCTTCATTGGTTAGTTTGAATTTAATATAAATTGAAAAATTTTTGTTCAGGCAAAAATGGACAAATGGAATTTAGAAAAGAAAATTTAACATTTTTATTGCTAAAAATTCAATAAGAAACGAGTAAATTTACGTTGTTGTTTTTATGATTAAACACTGACTTCTGCATCATCTACATTACGTTCTTCTATTTTCAGTGCCATGATTCATAATACCCACGCCGTTTGTCCATTCTGTCTTCTTCATTAATTCAGTTGATGGAATATATTAAAAATGTCTCCTTTTTAAGTCTTTAATTTTGTAACATCTTAGCAACAAGCCTTTTTTCACAAATAAACAATACAATTGATTGTTCGAAACGTTTCATTGGATACATTGACCTAGCTACTCAATATGGTACCTTTTTAGCCAAACTCAGCACGTTTATTAACCCAGACTTGAAGTGGAGCGTAAAAATGAGAAATAAAAGAGCAATAAAAGTTAATTCAATTTAACACGTAAATTGCGAGGCATGTGATTAAAAAATTAAAGAAAGCCTTATCTTCAATTAAAGTTTCGAGTAAACCTTTTAGGGTTGGTGCTTTTAGCGTTTATTGGAATGAAATACGAGCAAGTGGCGAGCGAACGCAAATTTTGCCTGGATGTAGTGCTGGGGAGGTCGCGTGAACCGGTTAAACTTTTTAAACACGTTTCACTTTATTGTTTTTATGGCTATAAAATTAGCTGCTAATAGCGATTATAAACTATGCGCGAGTAAAGAATTACCTTATCGTTCGAAGGAAATCTTCCTGTGACATGCACCTCCACGTTTTAAGTTATTTAAAGAAATAGGGTTCGCTCGTTTGCAAAAACGATTTTCTTGGGTAGATTTAGATTTCGCAATTAATGTGATTGGCCCTTGCCTTGAAACAATTAGATAAATATTAAATATTCTTTTGAACTTTATATTTCATTGTTATCATATCATAAAAACAAAACAACCAGAAGCAGAGAATTAAAAAAAATGTTATTTCAAATAAAGAAACCAATCCATTTAAACTTTCCAACAAATTTATGGAAATTTTCCCGCAATACCATTACACTCCCGCATACTCTTACTGTACATTCGATATTTTGAGGCAATTTATTTAATTTCCACCACCTTATCAGTCCAATCATAAATTTCCTGGTCATGAAATGTAAAGTTTAATAATTATAACCTGGCTGAATTAAGTGTAATAATTGATTAATTAATAAAAGCGACATTGATCGTGCGTGTGGCCCTAAAACAGTACCCTGGGGCACGTTGTTTATTTAAACCCCTGGGGCACCTCACGTTTAACCGTCGTCTTAAGGGACTTCACGTACGCTAACCGTATGTAGATGAGGGTGGAAATTAGGGGGAGGGGGTGCGTCTAATTGCTAGCATTAATAATGAACACAACAGATTTGCGATAAGCTGGCGACCGGTAATTGTTAATTGCGTTTTTGCATGCGCCCCTTTTTTATAGCGCCACCGAGCTCAAATCGCCCCCGCTCCCCTTGGTCCGACCCCGCAACCGCTTTACTGAGCCCGGCGCTAACGCTTGTTTAACAACGTAAAACGTAATTGACACAAATAGTCCATTGTTGGGTAGAATTTCAGTTAATTAATAGAAATTGTTTTTTGTTTCGACGATAAGAGAAATTCAATAAATAACGAATTAAACACGATTTTTGGGGTGTTTTATTTTGCTGTTTCACAACGATAATTGGGGTTGGTGTAATGGAGGTTTTATTTTGCTAAATAAAAAAGTAAATGTTACATTGCACGAGATAATGCGCGAAAGAATTCTGAATTCCCAGCTGAAAGGCCTGAAATGCGAGAAGAAACGTCATTTATTTTTCTTTCGATAAACGGATGTGATAGTCGAGGAAAATTAATGGCATTTGGCTACCAAGTAAATAGTGCTTTAGATGCTTTGGGTAGATAGAATTATGGTGTATAAAGTATGTTTTGGGAATTTTAACGAAAGTACACAAAGGAAAATTTTGATCTAGGTGGCCTTGTATTGTTTGAATGCGGAGTTAATTTCCATTAGCTATATGCGACTGCATCCAATTTAAAATCTCGTGACTACTCGAAGAACGAAAATCGTTTTAATAAATAACATGGTAATAATAATGTAAACATGTAGCTGGATTGCGGATCATGGTAGGCCGGTGGCCGGCCGGCGTGGCCTGCTTCGATTGCTGCGCTTATAAAAACGGTAAATTAACTTAGAGCACTTTAGTGTTAATTAATTATCGAAGGTAAAGCATTTAAATTAGTTGAGCACGTCTTTTGGCCACGCCCCATCAATTAACAACTGCATCTCGGGAACAATATATTCATCAAGAAAGCTGTTTCATTTTCATTAGGGTTGAGTTTTTTTCTTTTCTTCCCGGCGCGATGAAATCACGTTGGTAGCACACAACCACTTCAGCAGACATGTTATTAAATTTGAGAACCATCTGGGATTTAGGATGTATCAATAATTTTGTACAGAAGCAATTTCACCATTTAAGGAATTTAAACATATGGTATTTTATAATAGAATATGACATATTTTGCATATAACTTATTCCAAATATAATATAAAATAACTATACATACAAACTGGACAGCATAAAACTTCTTCTAGAAATGGTTCGAGTGAATGCAAAGTTCAAGAAAGACACCATAGTATGGATTTCTTATGGGAGTACTTCTAGACTGGCCAAAAGTGTCCGCACAAAAGAGGTATCCGGTCAAAAGAGTTTTAATTACCATTTAATAATTAATACTAATAACAATAATAATAGTAATAACAATAAAAAATGCATTGCTTAAGAGAAAAATGTTTTTAAAACAACTCAAAAGCTCGGTGAGAGTTCACAATAAGTAGTAAACAGTAAAGCAATTTACAAGAGCAGTTAGCTTGCATTATCCGGCATAAAGGACCTACAATGGCAGCACACGGCATTCGTCAATAAAGGAGAAGGATGAAACGGCAACCGGTAGTCGTAACCAAACTGCATTAGCGCCGTCTACCTAGTTAAATCGAAATAAAAACATCAAGTTAAGTAATGTAAAGTGGTGTTCCATTAAAAGAGCGGCGTATCGTTGGTCGGGCATGGCCGGGTGACACAATCGAACCTGAGCACGCGAACAGGCTCTACGTCAACTCTAAACAACAAACAATTGAAATGCACACACACACTCACAAACATAAACTTTAGAGCGAACAATTGCGCACGGAATGCAATAATTACATTAGATTGCCTGGCGAAGTTTCACGCGGCCGATAAGAGCTACAAATAATACCGGCAAAGTGGGGACAATTAACGGACTAACAGTTTTATTAGGACGGCTCTATTGTTGGACTTTCAAAGATTGCTAACAACTACATTATGTGCATTTTAATTTTTCATCTGCTTTACATTTTGGAGACTCCGTGGTCTAAAATTGGAACAACGCAATAACAGATTAACGTTTTCCCCGTAACCTTTTTTTCTTAACTGTACACGTCACCAAAAGTAGTCAACAGAACAAACGAGGTCCTACAAAGTCATTAAATACTTGCGTAACGTCTACAGCTACTAATTAGGAAGGTTTACAATTTAATTTGCCGTCAAAATTTGATTAATTCATCGTCCAGCGACTGTTAACAGATAATTGGTTTCTGAGTTTTGAACAATAGGCGACCCACTGGTTCACATACTTCGGGTGTACATTTCTTCAATTTGACCTGTGCCCCTTCAGGTTCCGTAACTAACTATTGTTGAGGCCTCTCTTCAACACGATTCTTTTCTTCTTTAATTAATGAATTACTTAATTGAGTTGTGAACGTGTTCCGATGAATGGGCGCCCTGCCGGGCGGCAAAGTGGGCCCAATATCTCTTCGCACGGCAAGCACTGATTAAAATTGGTTTAATTTGATCACAATTGAAGACTTTAATGGTGTTTAGTTGTTTTTGTTAAAAAGGAGTCGTCTTATTAAACCAGAACTGGTTCCCTTTTAAAAAAGAGAAATTGGTCTAAAATTTATGATTAATGAATTGGTGAAGTGTGCTACAATTATTCTTTCAAATCGATCAACTTCATTAAGTGGACTTGTTTGAGGTAATTAAAGATTTTAAATTTGGCCAAGAGGAAGTTTTTTTTGGGTATTGTTGATTGGTTTTGTGGCTAGACTAATTATTGGATAATTTAATCATATTGCCTTTCACTAGGATGGTTTTAAAAGAAGAACTTATATAATTTTACACGTGGGTACCATATTTTCTTTTTTTTATTTCAAAAAATATTAAGAGTACTTTAATGAAAAGCTAGATAAATAAAGAAAATTAATTATCTTCATCCTTATTACTAATCAGTACTACGTTATTCATTAAAGATTATTATTATGTACACATTAAAGTTAACTAATGGATTTCGACTACTTTATACGAAAGAAAAATTAAAATATCAGGTATGCCTGCTTAAGTGAGTAGGCGGAGTTCGAAATTAAAGGAGGAATGAGTAACGACTTTACCTGATTAACAATTTAAAACAGCTGAGAGAGACTAAGGATTAATTATACCAGATATTTTAAGATAAGAAGGCAGGGAAGAGAAGCTCACGCATTTACTGAAAAGCTCAGGGACTATAATCGTTAATTAATGTTGGATTAGCATTAATAATTTCATGCGTCAGTAGTTATATACAGTATGTAGCGACAAAGGTTGGACGTGTATGTCAATAATTATTATAGTTATGGAACCTCTGGTCGTCTCACATGAACTGAAATTAATTAATTTAATTAAGTATGCGTTGTCCAAATTATCGCTAGTAATTCTCTAATTAGTATCCAATACCTTTGATGTGATTTAGTCAAGTTTACCCGAGATAATCAAGGGAAATCAATTCATGATTTGATTAGAACTACACCTTCATCATAAATGGGAAACAAACATACCAAGTTGATTTAGCACAAAAAATAAAAATCTGATAGTACTCTAGAAAAAAAGCTGCGTATAAATCAATAATCACCCTACGAATACAAATTAGCGTTTTAAAAACCAAACAAGCAGGTAACTCAATACCTATATTTTTTCCGAAGGGGATGTAAGTCGTTAAGGGTAGTGTTCGCGTGCGTTTTCACAACTCCCATAACTTCCGTCATCGATATAATACTGAAAATAGTTAATTTCATCATCACTGAACGCAACTATCGATCACACGTTAATATCTGTGTAATTATCTGAATCACACCTGTCCCTTGTCGACAATCAAGCGACATTAATATGCCCCGCTGCTCGCCACTTCTTCCCCAAACGCCTACACATCGGCCGGATAAACACAGGAACACAATACAAACACGGTGTCATTCGTCCTTTGGTCATATATCATAACGTAATGATGCAGTGTCCGCGGCGTTATCGTCCATTCAGATCTTGAAAGAACTTCGCACCCGATTATTTAGACGACCCAGGCCTACTTTATTATCTTTTATTATTGCCTTTGCAGCCACGACGCGACATTTTGTAGTACAACGTTTGCACTAGAAAATGAAAATGAAAGATTAATATTATTTTGTGATGAAATTCATTGTATAGGATCTATGCAACTCTGAACGAAACTTAACATATCGTCAGTTTGATCTCAAATTTTTCAAAACTTCAAACTTTTTCTCATGAACAGAGACCACCATAAATACGAAATTGGGATATTATGACCCGCTTTAAAATTGTTACGACGTGCTAGTTTCCATCTGACGTTGTTCAATATGTAGTTCGTGTATATGTGAATTAAAAATAACACTACAAAAATTTTTCACATCTCCACACATGTCTACGTATTCGCACATGCAAATAAATACATATGCATGTGCTTGTATTCATAGTATATTAATATATTTTTGAAAATGAAACGACACATATTCAAGAGTCGTCAACAATGTGCACACAAGAGAGACTATAATATTTACAATATATAATATTTTTAAATTTAGTCAAACATTTTAAGGCGGAAGTTTAAAAAACTCACAACTCCGAAGTCTATATAACAACTGAGTGTGGTAGGAGTCTATTACGCTAGTAGTACTACCTTTTAGCTGATTTTCATAAAACGATAGGATTTTTTTTATTCATTGATATAATTCTCAGATACTTAGAGAATACATTTGTTTTATATATATTGTTTTGTATAATTCCTACTCCAAATTAATTGTATAATTTTTATTTAGTTCCATACGGAAAAATTTTGCGATTTATAGAACTAAATTAATTGCACTGTAAAATTTATTTTGTATAATAATAATCAATAAGAAATATTTGCAGTTTTATTATTTACTGAAATGAAATAAAAACCAAACAAAAGAAAATAGTGATGAATATTTTTATAAAAATTATATACAATTATTGCAACAAATTATATTTACTAGAGAAAACTATATAATTTTAAAATTATTTTAAATTAACGCCATAAATTATAAAGAGAAAAAAACCAAAAAGAACAAAACAAGATATTAAGATAAAGCATTGTTAAATAAAATACACAAAAAAGGAACTACATACGAAATAACATGTAAAATATATTGGCAAAAATTATAAACAATTATTAGATTAAATTATATAATAATTTTCAGTATTTCCTTATTTTCATAATTTTTTTAATCTAATAAATACAATAAACACATAAAAACTATATCAATAGTAGATGAAGATATATAATTACAGCAACAATTTTTTTCATTGATACTTTAAATGATTGAAATATAAATGATTGTATTGTAATGCAAAAACTTATTGCTAATAATAATTAATGGACAAATAAAAACAATTTTAAGAAATTTGCAAATGTATTCATTATATATACTATACATACAAGTAGCTATAATAATAAAAAACAAGTAATATTTTTGATAATGATATTAATTATTAAAAAAAAATGGATCTATAAATGTAAAAGATAAACAAAAAACAAAATTCGTTTTTACATAAACATCTGTACGATATGCGTTTTGGATTTCGGAGGTGTTTCTGTGAATATCTGGGGTCTACCAGCTCAGGAAGTATGCAATGCACATAAAATAATGTCCGTTTAAAAGTTCATATAGCAGATATATTTTTTTGTATGTAACCCGATGTTCACCTTGAACCTGATAATAATTATTAGTTCTTTTCAAATTAAGGATTCAATTGCAGGTTGCAAATTAAAAGTTTTGGCGCTATATGGGCATTTGATTTCTACGATACTATTATTACTATTTAATCCATCTGGATTAGCACTAATGCATTGGTATAATTCTAACAATTTGTATGTATTCCAAAAATATGATATGGGACGTTGTGAATATCTTGACTCAGATTTGAAGTTACCTCTGCATTCTTCGCTTCTTCAATATTTGATTAATTGGTGTCCACCCCAATTTGCAATGTTATTTTCCAAACATTTGTGAATAGATACTAGTCCAACGTTATTCGAAGTCTTCTTCACAATAGCCCTTGAATTGTTTCCAAAATTTCTTTTGACATGGTTACAACAATTAATTTTTAAAGCATTCTATTGTTGACGGTTTCAAACAACTGTCGCTGCCATCAATCAAATGTTCATATTGTAATCCATGCATATTCATGCTATTACAAAAACCATTACCAATAAACCTCCATAGCCCCACAGAATTTCTATCAATTTTTGTAGCACAGCAGTACTTGTATTAATGTACAAAACTTTTCCTGTCCTTAATCTCACAATGCAGGCAACTACTGATGGAGATCTATAATCTATAATATTTTATATGATTTGTTTTTGGAGCATCTTGTGATGTTTCTTTCTTTCACTGCTATTTTATATTCTTCTTTCTCAGCATCTAACTTATTTCCTGTGGACATTTCTTCAATAATCTCTTGCGACTTTTGTTGAAGAGTAACAAATTAATTTCTATTTATGCATGGTATATTTAATATATATATATAGATATAGATTTTTTTAATATTTATTTAAAAAGTTTGTTTTTATTTTGAGATGATAATCATTGAAGTTAAATGCTCTAGAAGCTGTTACTGTATACTATTTTTCTGTGCCAGCGGCTAGACGGTTGGAGTGTTCCAATAATCTTTTTTTTTTCTCTTTGTTTTAAATTCATTTAATAGAATAGTGCCTCTGATGGTTTGTTCTGCCGGTCACTTTGCCTGAGTTTTTATGATGTAAGGTTATTACAGGAGAGTAATATGTATGATATATTTAACTTGACTGAGAATTGGCTGACCGAGGCTATTTTAAATGACGGTATACGCGTCCCCAACTATCGAGTGTTCCGCCGAGACCGTGGCTCTAGGGGTGGTGGCGTTGGTGTGTATATTCGGGATAGCCTCAGATGCTCTTTAATTCTAACGGATAACGTGATTGAACAGCTCTGGTTAAATGTGGAAATTAATATAAAGAAGTTTATCGTTGGCGTTGTCTATAGATCCCCCTCTATGTCTTTCGATTTTTTTATTGATGCGTTGGAGACGCGACTGTCAATTTTTTTGCCGATGTGCGATGAGCTGTTCTGCTTGGGAGACATAAATATTAATATGTTATCCTCTGGTGATAGAGTTGTTGATAGATTTATTGAGATGTTCAGGTCTTTTGATTTGCAGTAGTTGATAGGCGTGCCGACTCGCGTGACGTCTACGTTGTCTTCGACTATTGATGTCATCCTTACGACCAATAAGGACATTGAGGCGGGTACAGGTGTTACTGATGTTGCGGGAATTTCAGATCACGACCTTGTATATTGTAATCTAAATTTTCATAGACCGACATCGAGAATTTCCTATAGATTTTGCCGTTAGATCTCTTGGCCGTGACCGGCTGCTGAGGGATTTACAGGCAACTCCACTCCATCATATATTTCGAATTAATGATATTGACTCAAAGGTAAAATTTTTTATTAAGTTGGTTTTAGAGTTATTCGATGTTCATGCACCAATCCGCAAGTCTCGATGTGATAGTAAATATATGCCATGGCTGTCGTCGAACACAAAATATTTAATGAGTTTGAGAAATGAGGCTAGGAGAGCTAGCGGCAGTTTGGGAGACCAATGGTATTATAGGGAGATACGAAACTACCGCTGTAGGGCTGAGAAACGGGTCTATATGAATTCAAAGATATATTTGCCTGGTGAACGGGCTTCGTGTATTTGGAAAAAACTCCTGGTCTTCCTGACCATATGACCCACCTCGATGAGATAAATGAGCATTTTGTGTCATCGGTTCCGGGAGGGGTGGCTGCCTCGCGGGAAGTGCTGGATTTTTACGGCAATGGTGGGAATGAGGTCATTCTCGAGAGGTTTTCTTTCTCCATGATTACTGAGCAGAAAGTGTCTGAGCTTCTGATTAATCAGAGATCAGGTTCCCCTGGTTCGGACGGAATATCTGTTCAAATGTTGCTTGCTTGCCTTTCGAGTTTTATATAGAGCAGTCGTTCTATCCTTCCGTCTGGAAGGTAGCTCATGTAGTTCCAATTCCAAAGAACGCAGCTCCCATAAGTTACTTTGACCTCCGCCCTATCAGCATATTACCTGTTTTGTCTAAGATACTGGAGAGGATAATGGAGGACCAGCTGCGAAATCACGTAGTTAAGTATAATCTTATTCATTCTCAACAGTCAGGGTTCAGGCCTAGGTACAGCTGTGAGACGGCTCTTCTTCATATTACTGATGATATCGTAAGGGCTATTGACGAAGGCCTTGTCACGATTCTGATTCTCCTTGCTTTCTCTAAGGCCTTCAATACACTCAACCACGATATTCTGCTTGCCATACTTGAATACGGTGGCCTTAACGAGAATGCAATTGCCTTAATGCGGAGCTATCTGGTATGTAGATCCCAGAAAGTTATTGTTGATAATTCCCTATTGGACGAACTTCCTTTGACTACCGGCGTTCCGCAGGGTGGTATCTCAAGTCCATTACTGTTTAGCCTGTACACGTCTCGTCTTCCCTCCTGGGTCAAGTATTGACGCTCGCATATGTATGCAGACGATACCCAACTCTATTTTTAATTCCGACCATCGCAGGTGGGGGAGGCAGTAAGATATATTAATGAAGATTTGGAATCGGTATCAGCATTCTAAAGAAAAAATTCACTGGCACTCAATGCAGCAAAGACCATGGCGATATTTTTTGCGCCTGACAATGTCCGACGAAGTGTGGCGGTTGGTTGGTGTGGTGTGTGGAATTAGGATCAACAATACGCCTGTAAAATTTGTCAATCAAGTGAGAAGCCTTGGAGTCGTTTTTAACGAAAAACTTACATTTACACCTCACGTCAGCGAAATGATCCGGAGAGCATTTGCTGCTTTAAAACTTTTTTATGCAAATAGATCATTCCTGGTTATAAATACAAGAAAGTCTAGTGCTCTCAAGGTTTGCCTTCTTTAGTTCGAGAACGAGAATAGAATACAGAAGATTCAAAACTGCTGTGTGAAGCTTGTGTTTGGATTGAGGTGTAGGCAGGGGGTTACGCGGCGATTGGTTGATATGGGTTGGCTTAGTATGTTGAATCGGCGATTGCTATATTCTACATATTTGTTTAATAAAATAATTAAAACAGGGAAGCCTCCTAACCTGTTAGGACCTATCGTACCGATATTCATCATCTGAATCTGCGACACAGGGGCCTGTTGACTGTTCCGGCACATCGATTGGTTAAAATTGTTTCCCCTGTCGGCATTTAAACGTGACTATAAAGAGTACTTACGCGCATTGGTATTATCATAGCCTGCTGTTCCTTATTATATAATTACTTGATTTTAACCCTCTGACCGCTGATACAATTTTGTATATTGTATATTTTGAAAATTTTGTACTATATGACTGTTTCTTGCCGCACCATGGTAGTGTCAGAATGCTATTTTTTGTTTGTTTGTGGGGTTGAGACTAAAAATTGGATGACCTCGTCTGAGGGTAAACTTGCATTTATTTATTTTTGTATTACTTATTTATTTTAATAATAATTCATTGTAAGAAATGTTGCTTTGTTTATTTTTTGGAAATAAATTCTATTATTAGTTTCTTTATTGTGCGAGTTAATGCACTTCTCAGCATAAATGCTGATCCGTAGTTTCAACATTTATGCCGGAAAATTTACCG
>JAUIMW010001561.1:0-12267 GCA_033557785.1 Enochrus cinctus
AGAGTTCACCCTCACCACTGAAGCTGAACACTTTTCCTTTCCTTTTTATTTCTCTGTTTTTATGTTTGTTTTTTTTTAACAAGAACTTAAATTAGCTAAGAAACAACATTGTAAAAAACGTGTTCCCAATCTCACATTAACCATCATTTCGTAAAAAAAGTTAAAATGATTTTTATATCAATTTATTTAAAATCAAAACACAAATCAGTTATCGTGAATAGAGGACGTTATGAAAATAAAATTTAAAACACAAATTAGATAGAATAAAATCAATAAATCAAATTGAAAAAACAAACAATACATCCTATTCTAGCTACTATTAATTGACCAAATTATAATTTATCTAAAAAAAGACAACAAAATAGTCTAGAAGGCATGAACATCATTTAATTAGAAATAAGACAGGAAGAAGAGAACCTGGAGTACATTTCACGTCCCTTTGTTTTCGTCTTTTTAAGTCGTTCTTTTATCGTTAGAAAACAGTAAAGGGAGGACATTCCATTAAAAATAATGAATGTCCCTGTATTAGAATAGAGAAAAAATTTTAAAAAAATACCAGGAGGTCTATATCATACTTCTAATTTTGTCCAAATATCCTGATAACTATCTTCATTTCTTTAAGTTTAATCATCTTAATAGAAGAGCGTAGTTTGTAGAGTACCTGAAGGACATTCCAATGCCTCCAGACCTCCTGGTGGTCTTTTTTTTTGTTGTTAAATATTAGTTAACATTCTTATGTTGTATAAGAGGTAAAAATAAGATAAAAGAAGCATCACCAGGGGGTCTGGGGGACATGGAATGTCCTCCAGGTGTACTTCTGTCTACATACTTCTAATTTTGTCCAAATATTCTGATAACTATCTTCATTTCTCTAAGATTAATCATCTTAATAGAAGAGCGTAGTTTGTAGAGTACCTGGAGGACATTTCATGTCCTCCAGACCTCCTGGTGGTCTTTCTTTTATTGTTAAAAATTAGTAAACATTATTATGTTGTATAAGAGCTAAAAACAAGGTAAAAGTAGGATCACCAGGGGGTCTGGGGGACATGGAATGTCCTCCAGGTGTACTGCTGTCTACGTACTCCTAATTTTATCCAAATATCCTGATCACTATCTTCATTTCTCTAATTTTAATCATCCTAATAGAAGAGCGTAGTTTATAGAGTACCTGGAGGACATGGACACCTCCTGGTAGGATCTTTCTTTTATTGTTAAAAATTAGTTAACATTCTTATGTTGTATAAGAGCTAAAAATAAGGTAAAAGAAGAATCACCAGGGGGTCTGGGGGACATGGAATGTCCTCCAGGTGTATTAATATCGTACTCTTAATTTTGTCCAAATATCCTGATAACTATCTTCAGTTTTCTAAGTTTAATCAACTTAATAGAAGAGTGTACTTTGTAGAGTACTTGGAGGTTCTTCTTTTAGTGGGTCTGGGGGACATGGAATGTCCTCCAGGTACAGTGCTAACTAAGTGCTCAGAATTGATATCTAAGTAGTAACAACTCTTCAGTTATTTATATTTTATCAATTAAAAGAATGCACATAAGAAGTCGAGTACCTGGAAAAGATTCCATGTCCCTCAGATCTCATTTTTGTCTTTTTTGTTATTTTTTACTCTATTTTAACATGAGGATGTTAACTATAATTTGACGATAAAAGAAATACCACCAGGGGGTTTGGGGGACATGGAATGCCTGTAAGAAGTCCAGTACCTGGAGGACATTCCATGCCTCCCAGGTGGTTCTTCTTTCATCATTCAAGTAGTTAATATCCCTACATCAGAATAGAGTGAAAAAGGGTCTTAGGGACATGAAACGATACTTGATTTCTTATATTATTTCTTTTGAATGATGAAATAAAAATCTTTAAGGACTTTTATGACTTAACATTGATTGTGAGTACTTAGATAGTCAATAAACTTGGAAGATAGTCCTCCAGACCATCTAGTGATCATTCCTCTATATTGTTTTTTGTACACTATTCTAATGTAGGAATGTAAATTACTTTTTAACTTTAAAAGAACTACCACTAGGAAGTCTGGGGAAGATGGAAAGTTCGCCAACTACTCGACTCCCTACATTTTTTTGTATAAATAAATGAAGAAGTGTGAGAATTTTAAAACGTTCCCCAGACCTCCTAATGTCTCACTGAGAGACATGGAATGCCCTCCGTGTACTGGACTTACAACTGTTAAAACTTGAAGGACATTCTATGTCCGCCAGACTTCTGGTGGTCATTCTTTCATGTTGTTTTTTACTAACATCCTAACATAAGGATATTAACTACTTTTTAAAAATAATAGAAAAGCCGGGGAATGTCCTCCAACATATCAATCAACAATCGAATATCTGGAAGACATCTCATGTTCCCCGGAGCCCCTGGTAATTTTTATTTGCGCTGTTTTCTACTTTCTTCTAATATAAAGATATTAATTGCTTTTGAACGATAAAAGAAGAATTACCAGAAGGTCTGGAAGATGAAATTTCTTTCAGGTACTCGACTTCTTACGTTCATTGATAATATATAAATAACTGAAGGGTTGCTTAGACTTAAAGTCAACAGTTACCAGCACATCCAGTATGTGCTGGTAACTGTTGACAAATTTAGAGAATAGGTTTTTAATATACTTTAAGACATCAATTATGAGTATGTAAATCGTTTATGAATACTTACATTGCATTGCTATGTACCTGGAGGACATTCCATGTCTTAATGTTATTATATTAAAATAGAATAAACAAGACTTTCTATATTCTTCCTGTTGATTGTTAAAACATAAATCTCGTATTTCCAATAAAATAGTAGCTTTTGGTACAGTATGTAGACCACCTGCATCTGATGTTAATCAGCTATTTTTGTCATTTTGAGGAATTTTTTCCTGAACTATTTGTAAGGTTTGATAATTTCTGTTAACTTGGTCACATGCATATAAATCTTCTGAATAGAACTTCTTTAGATCTTTATAATTATGTCTTTTTTAAA
This sequence comes from Enochrus cinctus, assembly GCA_033557785.1. Lineage (NCBI taxonomy): Eukaryota > Metazoa > Arthropoda > Insecta > Coleoptera > Hydrophilidae > Enochrus > Enochrus cinctus. The sequence goes on from JAUIMW010001561.1 coordinate 2,987, forward strand.
ATCAAGTGTCTGTTTGTTAAATTGAATGTCTATTAACATTCAACAAATAAAAGAGAACGACCAGGAGATTCATATAATTTACGTTCTTCTTGTTGATAATTAACAATCGTCATAATAATCGTTAAATTTCTAATAACTCTTTTACATAATTAAAATTTTAAATTTCAAAAAAGAGATAACCACAGGATATGGAATGTCCTTCAGGTACTAGGCAGTCTACGTTCATACTACACTTATTATCACGATTGTTAATAAGTCTGAAAGACAATCTCTTTATACTCTCTGTTTGGAAAACCTTTATGTTATTTTTCATTCAATTAACTTAATTAAAATAAAGTTCAATACTTCGAAATTTAAAAGAATTTGTAACATTAATTTCTGGTAAACATGGAACGTACTCCAAGTATTCCGGCGTCTATTTATTTCTTTTTAACAAAATTTTATTCATATATCAAAACTGTAGTAAATCGTAAAGGAGAAACGTAGTCCATATAGATTTCAACATTACTGTTAGAAATTTATTTAAAATTTTTAAAATAGTTAATAGTTAAGTGTTGCATAAAATAAATTGAATACCAGGCGGTCCTTCAAATAGATAACAGAATTATTATCAATAAAAAACACGTAGCTGTTGTAATACATGAAGGACATTCCATGTACTCCAAATTTCTTGGTGATACTTTGTACACTATATTTAACTTAAAAATTTTAAACAAGTTTCTAACAAAATAACAGTCTTGAAATATATTTTTAAACAAAATTAAAAAGGGACAGCTAAGATATCTGTAATAGATGACATTACAAGTTTCTCAAGTAATGTGGTACTTAAGTATTTCTTAGTAACTCCATAATTCATTCCATGTCCCCCAGACCTTCTGATGTTCTTTCTTTTATGTTATTTTTTTTTTGTTCTGTTGTAATATAGGGATCTTTACTGATTTTCAACATTAAAAGAAAACTACCAGAGGATCTGGAGGACATGGAAATTTAGACACAATTAGAAATGCGTAGACAGTAGGGCTCCTGGAGAACAATCCATGTCCCCCAGACCCTCTGGTGATCCTTCTATTACCCTCTTTTTTCTTGTTCAACATAGGAATGTTTACCAATTTTTAACAATAAAAGAGGAACCACCAGGGGGTCTGGGGGACATAGAATGTCCTCCAGGCACTCTGCAAACTACGCTCTTCTATAAAGTTGATCAAACTTAGAGAAATGAAGATAGTTGTCAGGATATTTGGACAAAATTAGGAGTAGGTAGACAGCAGTACACCTGAAGGACATTCTATGTCTCCCAGATCCCCTGGTGATCCTTCTTTTACCTTGTATTAATAAAAGAAGAGCCACCAAGGGGTCTGAAGAACATGGAATGTCCTCCAGGCACTCTGTAAACTGCACTCTTCTATAAATTTGATTAAACTTAGAGAAATGAATATAATTATCAGGATATTTGGACAAAATTAGGAGTACGTAGATAGCAGTATACCTGAAGCACATTCCATGTCCCCTAGACCCCCTAGTGATCCTTCTCTTATCTTGTTTTTTGTCCTTGCTCAACATAAGAATGTTTACTAATTTATAACAATAAAAGAAGGACCACCAGGGGGGTCTGAGGGACATGGAATGTCCTCCAGGTACTCTGCAAACTACACTCTTCTATAAAGTTCATTAAACTTATAAAGAAATAAAGATAGTTAGCAGGATATTTGGACAAAATTAAGAGTACGTGGATAACAATACACCTGGAGGACATTCCATGTCTCTCAGACCATAGTAAACATTCTTATGTTGTACAAAAGCTAAAAACACGGTAAAAGTAGGATCACCAGGGGGTCTGGGGGACATGGAATGTCCTCCAGGTGTACTGCTGTCTACGTACTTTTAATTTTGTCCAGATGTCCTGATAACTATCTTCATTTCTCTAAGTTTAATCATCTTAATAGAAGAGCGTAGTCTGTAAAGTACCTGGAGGACATTCCATGCCCTCCAGACCTCCTGGTGGTTTTTCTTTTATTGTTAAAAATTAGTAAACATTTTTATGTTGTATAAGAGCTAAAAATAAGGTAAAATAAGAAACACCAGGGGGTCTGGGGAACATGGAATGTCCTCCAGGTGTACTGCTGTCTACGTACTTTTAATTTTGTCCAAATATCCTGATAACTATCTTCATTTCTCTAAGTTTAATCATCTTAATAGAAGAGCGTAGTGTGTAGAGTACCTGGTGGACATTCCATGTCTTCCAAACCTCCTAGTGGTCCTTCTTTTACTGTTAAAAATTAGTTAAGACTCCTATGTCGTACAAGAGCAGAAAACAAGGTCACAATTTCTTTGTTATCTTGAGGAAACTTTTCCTGAAGTATTTGTGAGAAATTATTATTTCTGTCTTGATGACATGAATTTAAATTTTATCAATAGAAATCCTGCAGATCTTCTGGGTTTCAGAACATTCATTCACTCTTATTGTCTCTGCTGATAGTCTAGTATGAATCACTGTTTAGTTTTTGCCATCGTCAATTTAATTCTATCTATAGACAGCCCAATTGTTCATCAGCCAAAATTGGATTCAGGAAGTAGAATTATTATTTCTTCTGTTTATGTAGATGATACGTTCTATGGCATTTTTATGTGGGGTAATTCATCTGAAGTTTTTATATAGTGTCGAGCTTTTGTATTTCATCTTCCTACAAACCGTCTCCACTGTCTTCGTTCCATTGCCATTAATTCTGTTTCTCTGGTTGTCATTCCTCTTCTTCTGAGTATGTCCTCTATTGTGTCATCCCACCTCTTCCTTGGACGGTCTCTCTTCTTGTTTCTTTCTATTCTTGCTTCCTATATTGCTTTCACTGTCCTTTCTTCTTCCATTCTCCGTAGGTGTCCCCATTAACACAGCTGTCTTTCCTTTATGAATTCCTATATCGAACTGATTTCCAATTCTCTTCTTATCGTTTCATTCCTAGTTCAGTTGAGTCTTGTCACTCCTTTCACTCTTCTCAAGAATTTTTGATATCTTTTGCTTCGCCTCATTTATATATGTGTACTACAAGATCTTTCTGCCAGTCTTCTGGAATTATTTCTATTTTCTATACACTATTTAGTAGTTATTTCTCTCCTGTCTCTCCTATATTTTTTTAACATTTCATTGTTTATTCCGTCGTGCCCAGGCGCCTTCCCGTATTTTAATGTTGCGATCACCTCTCTAAGTTAAGAGGTCATTCCCTCTTCCTCTTCATGTTTCCATCGCTCATACTCAGTGGTTTCTACTTCCCATCCTTCATCGTTTCTCTTTTCTGAGTCGAGCTGTTCAAAATGTTCTTCCCATCTTGTCATAATTTCTCTTTCTTCGGTTAGTATTTTCCCATCTTTTTCTTTGATGTATTTAGTTTCGTACTTTTGATCTCCTCTACACTGTTTCAGCACCCTGTAAAACAATTTCTGGTGTTTCGTTCACTGTTGTCTACGTACTACTAGTGGTACTATTTATGTATTTCTAAATACGTTGGAAATTCTTGATAACTCTCTTGGTTTCTCTTTGTTTAATTTTTTAATACGTAGAGTATAATTTGCAGAGTACCTGGAGGACATTCCATGTCCCCCAGACCTCCTGGTGATCCCTCTTTTACCTTGTTTTTACTCTTGTACAACATAGAAATGTTTACTTATTTTTAACAATAAAAGAAGAACCACCAGGGTGTCTGGGGGACATGGAATGTCCTCCAGGTACTCTGCAAACTACACTCTTCTGTAATGTTAATTAAATTTAGAGAAATGAAGATAGTTAGCAGGGTATTTGGACAAAATTAAGAGTACGTGGATATCAATACACCTGGAGGACATTCCATGTCCCCCAGGAACAGTGAACATTCCTTTGTTGTACAAGAACTAAAAACAAGGTAAAAGAAGGACCACCAGGAGGTCTGGGAGACACGGAATGTCCTCCAGGTGTATTATTATCCACGCACTCTTAATTTATCCAAATATCCTACTAACTATCTTCATTTCTCTAAGTTTAATCAACTTTAGAGAAAAGTGTAGTTTGTAGAGTACCTGGTGGTTCTTCTTTTATTGTTATTTAGTTAACATTCTTATGCTGTGCAAGAGCAAAAAACGGTAAAATAATGTTCACTAGGACATGGAATGTCCTCCAGGTATACTGCTATCCTTATACTTCTAATTTTGTCCGAATATCCCGTTAACTATCGTCATTTTTCTAATTTTATTAATTTAATAGAAGAGCGTAGTTTGCAGAATACGTGGAAGACGTTCCATGTCCCCCAGACCCCTTGGTGGTTCTTTTTCTTTGTTATTTTTTACTCTATTTTAACATAAGGATGTTAACTATAATTTAACGATAAGAGAAGTACCACCAGGGGGTTTGGGGGACATGGAATGTCCTCCAGGTACAATGCCAACTAAGTGCTTGAAATTGATATCTTTAAGTAGTAAAAACTCTTCAGTTATTTATATTTTTTTTTGTTATTTTTACTGTATTTGAGTATAAGGGTGTTAACTGCTTTCTAAGGATTCAAGATGGACTACTAGGGAGTCTAGGAGACATGCAATGTTCTCTAAGTTCATTGTTTTCTACATACATCTAATCAAACAATGACAAAGATATAAGTAACGAAGTACCTAGAAGACATTCCATGTTCTCCAGATCCCCTGGTGGCCCAACCATGTCGTTAAATTATAGCTAACATTCTCATGCTAGAATAGAGTAAAAAATAACAAAAAAAGGACCACCAGGATGTCTGTGGGACATGGAATGTCCTCTAGGTACATTGCTATCTACATACTCGTAATTGATGCATTAAATGGTAACAACTCTTCAGTTATTTATATTTTATTAATCAAAAGAATAAACGTAAGAAGTCGAGTATCTGGAGGGCATTCCATGTATTCTAGACTCCTTTTATGTCGTTAAATTATAGTCAACATCTTCATGTTAGAATAGAGCAAAAAATATATAACAGAAAAAAGGACCACCTTGTCTGGGGGACATGGAATGTCCTCCAGGTACATTGTTATCTACGTACTCGTAATTGACGTCTTTCAGTAGTTACAATTTTTATTTATTTACATATTATCAATCAAAAGAATGGACCTATGAAGACGAGTACCTGGAGGACTTTCCATGTTCCCCAGATCCCCTGGTGGTTCTTCTTTTATGTCGTTATATTACAGTTAATGTTCTTATGTTAGAATAGAGTAACAAATAACAAAAAAAGAACACCAGGGAGTCTGGGGGACATGGAATATCCCCCAGGTACTCGACTTCTTATGTTCATACTATCAATTGATGAAATATAAATAACTGAAGAGTTATTACTACTGAAATACATCAATTGCGAGTATGTAGATGACAATGTACCTGGAGGATATTCTATATCCCTCAGACCCTGGTGATAATTTTTTTGTTATGTTTTCTTTATGCTAACATAAAGATGTTAACTATAATTTAAGGTCTGGAGGGCATGATATGTCCTCCAGGAACTGAATTTCTTAAGTTCATTCTCTTGATAGATAAAATAAAAAAAAAAATACTGAAAGACATCAATTACGAGTACGTACCTGTAGGACATTCCAAGTTCCCCATACCCCCTGGCGGTCTTTTTTTTGTTATTTTATGCTCTATTTTAACATGAGGATGTTAATTGTAACTTAACGGTAAAAGAAGTTCCACTAAGAGCTTGCTACTTTCTCTCTTTTGATTGGTAAAATAATGATAATTCGTTCTTTTGATTGATAAAATATAAATAACGGAAGAGTTATTACTACTTAAAGACGTCAATTGCGAGTACTTAGATAGCATTATACATGGAGGACATGCCATGTCCCCCAGACCCCCTTGTGGTTCTTTTTGCGTTGTTTTTTACTCTGTTGCAATAAAGGGATGTTAACTGATTTTCATTAAGAAAAGAAAGATTACCAGGGGGACTGGGGGACATGGAATGTTCTCCAGGTGCAATGCTAACTAAGTACTCGCAATTGACGTCTTTAAATAGTAATAACTCTTCAGTTATTTGTATTTTATCAATCGATAGAATGAACATAACAAGTCGAGTACTTGGAGGACATTCCATGTCCCCCAGACCCCTGGTAGTCCTTTTTTTTTAATGTTGTTTTTTACTTTATTCTATTATAGAGAAATTAACTATCTTTCAACGACGGGGGTCTGGGGAACATGGAATGTCCTCCAGGTACTCGACTTCTTAAGTTTATTCTATCGATTGATAAAATACAAATAACTGAAGAGTTATTACTATTTAAAGATGTCAATTGCGAGTACTTAGCATTGCACCTGGGGGACATGGACCCCCTGGTGCTCCTTTTTTGCGTTGTTTTTTGCTCTGTTACAATAGGGATGTTAACTGATTTTCAACAAGAAAAGAAGGACTACCAGGGGGTCTGGGGGACATAGAATGTCCTTCAGGTATTCTGCAAACTACACTCTTCTATTGAGTTAATTAAAATTAAAGAATTGAAGATAGTTATCCGGATATTTATACAAAATTAGGAGTACGTAAACAGCAGTACATCTAAAAGACATTCCATGTCCCCTAGACTTCCTGGTGTTCTTCTTTTTATTGAAGTTGAAAACTAATAAACATCCTTCTATTCAAATAGAGCATAAAACAACATAAAAGAGAACCACCAGGGGGTCTGGGGGACATGGAATGTCCTCCAGGTATTCGGCTTGTTATTTTCTTCCTTTTGATTGGTAAAATATAAATAAATAAAGAATTTTAAAACCACAAATTAAGAGTAAGTATATAGCAGTGCACCTGGAGGACATTTCATGTCTCCCAGATTGCCTGGTGATATTTCTTTTATGTCGTTACAATCAACATTCTCATGTTAGAATAGAGTAAAAAAATAATAAAAAAAGGACCACCAGGGGGTCTGGAGGACATGGAATGTCCTCCAGATGTAACTCTGTTTACGTACTCCTAATTGTGTCTAAATATTTTGATAACACTTTTCATTTCTTCAAATTTTAATAAGTGATAAGAAGAGCGTAATTTGCAGTGCACCTGGTGGACATTCTATGTCCTCCAGACCCCCTAGCGGTCCTTTTTGTGTTGTTTTTTACTCTGTTGCAATTAAGGGATGTTAACTGATTTTCAATAATAAAAAAAGACCACCAGGGGGTCTGGGGGACATGAAATGTCCTCCAGGTACTCTTCAAATTACGCTCTTCTATAAAGTTGATTAAACTTAGAAAAATAAAGATAGTTATCAAGATATTTTGACAAAATTAGGAGTATGTAAACAGCAGTATACCTGGAGGACATTCCATGTCCCCCAGATCCCCTGGTGGCCCCTCTTTTATTGTTAAAAATTAGTAAACATTCTTATGCTGCACAAAAACAAAAAAAAAGTAGAGGAAGGATTACCAGAGGTCTGGAGGACACGGAATGTCCTCCAGGTATAACGTAATTTACGTACTTTTAATTTTTACTTTCTTAAATATCAATTTATATTTTTTTATTGCAAGAAAACTTTAAAAAACAATGTAATATATACTCTGCATTTACTTAAAAGTGTTTATGAGTCACAGCTGCAACATTTAGTGAACATGATTATTGACGATCACCTACTGAACACCAAATATTGTTTAGTACATAAAACTGTCTTCTTGTTTTAAATTTTTTGTTGGATTTGCTTCTGTATATGCTATTCTGCGTTTACACCAAACCCGAGCAACATTAACAGCATGAGTTGTCAGTGAACAATATCATTGTTCAGATGATAGATCGACCATAACACATGTAACATAATTAAAATGCTACGTACATTTATTAAAAGATTTAGAATTGGCAAATTTTTAATCTACCTATTTAATACCTGCCATGCATTTATTTATGCGCCAATGTACAATGTAACCAATCTTTTCAAATATGAAGCAAGATGCGTGTTCGTACCCAGGACAAGTGCATTTAGTTGTTACTTTTATCAAGAATTTCATCGACTCCGTTTTCAAATTTAACTAATTTTAATTGTTTTTTTTTTTTCAAACCTTTGGTGAAATTTTATAATAATTTTAAATTTTTCATTTTCTTATATACAAAATAAGAAAAATTACTATCGATTCATCATTTCTCATTTTTACGAAATGTAAAATACTGATTTTTTAAACAATTTTAATATACATGTTTAATAGCTACAATACATATATTTATGCGCCAACTGTACAATTATTTTTTAATAAAAAGGATATATCTCCTGATGAAGGTCACAACCGAAATTGAAAGCTTGGGAATTCTTTTAATTTTATTAGATTTTTGACTTTTTAATTAATTTTTAGGTAATATCTTTTTCAATAAACATATTTGAAGACACAGTTTTATTACTGGGAAAACCTACCATTACAATAAAATTATATAAACTCAAACAAAGCCGTTATATTTTCACATGTAAAAAAGCGAGGTTGCTCTAGCTTTGGATTTACCTCAATGCAAACAAACATTAGCTGACTTATACCTGATATTTTCTTCATGACAAAAACGCAAGTGTTTGCTATATTCAAATTATTCATTTTTATTGTTTATAGTTGCAATAAGAAGTGTCATCAATTAATTGATATCATTTCATTTTACACCTAATTCCAATAACCCCGAAAATATTACAAATCTACCTAACTTTATGGCATGTTTTACAAACCACAGTTTTGACTTTGCTTCCAGTCTGTGATGTAGAACCCTTTTCAATGCTTTGCCGTTCCTGATGGGTCGCTCGGCTGCTATGTAAACGCGCCTCTATGTTCTATTTTTATGCCTTCACCCTGGTGAAACTGGCATTGCCTTATGAAATATTTTATTTATTTACTTCAGAAATAAAAAATTTTATTATGGTAATATTATTATCGAGTTATTGCACTTGTCAACATAAATGCACGGACGCGAAGTGGGAAGTTCATCCCGACTTCTTGATCCTCTTCTAGGAATTTCCCCACGATGTGACAGGTTTGCAGCAATATGGCTTACTGTTCCACGTTGACAATGGTCTTCGGTAATCCTAGTAATTGCATATTCCTTGGAAAACTGTTCGTCAAAAACCCTTCCCCGGACATCACCAGGGGGAAGATTCGCACTTGATTATCTCCAAGTGTTCTTCAAATCAAACGCCAGATTCTCGTAACTTCAGTATCTTCTCTCGTTCCATCTTAGTGATGTTGTGGGAGAGTGATACCGCAATATCTATGATGGTCCCCGTTTATTCCTTCTTCTTTATCAGCAGAATATCCGGTCTGTTGTAGTCAACGGTCCTGTCGGTGATTATGG